>PISX010038347.1:0-10276 GCA_004024625.1 Mellivora capensis
GGAAGCTCTATTTTTAACTTCTTGAGGAACCTCCACACTGTTCTCCAGAGTGGCTGCACCAACTTGCATTCCCACCAACAGTGTAAGAGGGTTCCCCTTTCTCCACATCCTCTCCAACACACGTTGTTTCCTGTCTTGCTGATTTTGGCCATTCTAACTGGTGTGAGGTGGTATCTCAATGTGGTTTTAATTTGTATCTTCCTGATGGCTAGTGATGAGCATATTTTCATGTGTCTGATAGCCATTTGTATGTCTTCATTGGAGAAGTGTCTGTTTTTTAATGTTCTAATACTCACTTGTTGCTTTTAACCTTGCGTTCTCAGATTTTACTGAATGCCCAAAAAAGTGATTAACAGAAATGATACTGCTCACTTAATTTGGTGAGTTACATAACTAATTCATATTTCTGTCTTCTCACCATCTCACTACAAGTGGAAATAATTTGTCATTTTTATTTTCTTTCCTCTTTCAAAGGGTATTGTTTTTCTACTCTATCTGTATTCTTCAATATTTCATCCCATTCCACCTTACTTAAGTATGCTTTCAGATTTATCCTAATTAAGTACTGATCTCTTTCTCTCTCTCTTTCTCTAACTTACCTCTACCTAATTTTCTTCTCATAATATTTCTTGGTCAAATATGATTTGCTTTAACCCCCTTTTTATTGTCTCCCACCAGTTATGTCTTCTGATTTCTCTGACTTTTCCTTTATCTGCTTACATCAGACTTCACAAATTACTGCCCTGATTTTTTTAGAAGATTTATTTATCTATGAAGAGAGAGAGAGAGTGCACCCACGCATGTAGGAGGAAGGGCAGAGGCGAGAAGGAAACAGAGACTCTCAAGCAGACTGTGCTGAGCATGGAGCCTGATGCGGAGCTCAATCCTATGACCCTGAGATTGTGACCTGAGCTGAATCTAAGAGTTGGATAATTAAGGGACTGAACCACCCAGGTACCCCACTACCCTGAATTTTATCATGCAGTTTTTATGCATCTGTCGTTCACATTCTACTTTCTTTTTTTTAAACAGATTTTTTTTTTAAGATTTTATTTATTTATTTGACAGAGAGAGACACAGTGAGAGAGGAACACAAGCAGGAGGAGTGTGAGAGGAAGAGGCAGGGAGCCCAATGTGGGGCTCGATCCCAGGACCCTAGGATCATGACCTGAGCCAAAAGCAGGAGCTTAACAACTGAGCCACTCAGGTGCCCCCACATTCTACTTCCTGTATTTTGCATATAAATATTAATCAAGACATAGTTACTACTGAACATGTCCCCTAGTCATTTATATGGCTCAATGGAACCACATGGCCATTTCTTCCCTCACATTTGTAAAGACATCCATCTAATAATCTAATCCATTTTAGGAGTAGATATAAGAATGATCAACACAACATGTAATACAAACATCTTTTTTCTTTGGCTTGGAGATTATAAAAATTATGTGAAGATGGTTTTATTGGTATTTCCTCTTAAATTAGCCATTTTTTCATAGCATACTTGATTTATATCTTCTCTAAAACTTCCTCTATCTCTTCCTCTTTTTTTTTTTCTTTCTAGGCATGAACCAGAATACGAAGGGTACAAAGCATCAGCTTAGGGAGGGCTGACATCCCTCAAAGCTCAGTGTGTATTTTTTTAAAGAAACATTCAAAAAGAAAGAGAATAAGTGAAAAAGTGAAGTATATTTTTAACCAATCAAGAAATATTAAAGATCACAGAGGCAAAATAGATAAGGATTTTGACATGGAAGAAATTGGGAAAAAAGCAATGGATGGTGATTGAATATGGAAAATACTTTCACTTTATTATTTCTGTCTTACTCAATCTTGCTTAATTTTCTTGGAATTTATTTTTATTTCTTACTTTACTTCTAAGTAAAACTAAGAAACAGTATGGGTTTCTCCTGAATCTTACGGCTATAAGTAATGTAATAAGATTTCTAGGCTGGATAGTTCTGGCTAAAATATACAGCCAGGAAAATAGAATAGTTAGTACCTGTAAGATAGTAGAAAATATAAATATTGGTCTCAGCCCTTATTCCTGGCCCAAAATTCCTAAAACCCTTATAAATTCTTAAGTGATAAGAACTCTAGGAGCATCTCTTATTCTACTATTGGTCTTTGACCCTGTCCCTGAGACAGGGCTCCTAAACCCATGTAAACTCCTACATGTTAAGAACACTAGAAGCATCTTATTATAATGAGGTGACTTTAGGCTGTGGGATGGCTCCTAGATGGGGGATGGTCACCATTAAGACCAAACTGTTATTAGAAGCTTGACATTTTCAGCCCTAACCCCCAATCTCCAGAAAGGGAAGAGGGGCTGGATATGGAGTGAATAATTGATCATGCTTACACAAGGAAGCCTCAGTAAAAATCCCAATAGTACAGGATTCAGAGAACTTCCAGGTTGGTGAGTACATCCACATGCTAACTGTTCATTTGTATCCTTTATCATATCTTCTTAATAAGCTAGTAAACATAAGTGTTTCCCTGGGCTCTATGAGCCATATAACAAATCAATTGAATCTGAGAAAGGGGTTGAGGGAACCTCTGATTTATAGCTATTTGGTCAGAAGCAAATGTGATAAGCTGGGCTTGTGCCTGTTGTCCAAAGTGTGTGTATATGGCAGAGTGTGGGGGGAAAAGACCTTGTGATGGGAATTAGCCCTTTACTTGAGGTATCTGATATTGTTTCCAGGTAGATAGTTTCAGAATTGAGTTAAATTGTAGGACAACTTGCCGGTGTCTGACAGTTTTTTGTTGATGCAGAAAAAAAACCTTCTTTCATTTAGTGACCCGAAGTATCAGAAGTGAAGTGTTCTCTCTGAAGGTGAAGGTGACACACAAGATCAAGAAATAGTAAGAAAGAACTGGGTTTTTCCCTACATAGGAAGGAAAAAAGCTGAGAGTTCTTGCTCTGCAGTACCACAATAACAAAAGTAATAAAATGAGCCAACCTTGACTTCAATCCCACAACCATGTTTGCGTGTGTGTGTGTGAAGGGATGAGAAAGGGATGGCACATATGAACCAATGGCAGCTTTTTGAATGAAGGATGAAGTTCCAATGGAAACCTCGGAAATGGAAGGAAAATGCAAAACAACAAGTGCAAAGAGATTTGAAGGGGTGTGGTGGTTGTACCTTAAGTAAAGGATATGAAGCAGACTTCAGTTGGATACAGTGAGTGAGTTCATATAAAGCAAGAAAGATTCCATAAGGTTTGGTGAGAGAGCTAGATCACTTTTAATTAAGTGGAGTTAAAATGGGTGAGGAGAAACTGTTACAGGTACCATCCTATTTTGGACATTTTATACGCCATTGAATAATTCAACTCAACAAACATCCTATGAGTGCCTATTAAGAACTGTGCCGGACAAAGACACAAGGATAAATGAAGCATGTTTCCTATGATTGAGGAACTTATAGCTTACTCTGGAGAGATAGACAAACATCCAGATAGTGAATACATGACATAATATGACAAATTCCATATTTCAGATAAAGTGCAGAGAATAGCTTGATTTTGTTTCTTTTGTTTCTGCTGAGATAAAGATGGAAAGCTTACAGCATGAAGTTGAATGTGAGTTAGATCTTTAGGGATGGGTTTCATTTTGGCATTGGAGATGAAAGAGTACTCTAAGTTAAAGGTTGAAGCTAAGACATAAATGGCCAGGATCTAGCTGGATCAAGTACAGTACTTAGCTGTGTCAGTGTTAGTGAAGAGTTTGTTGGAATTATGCAAACATGATGGAGGTGATTGGGACTAGAATATTTTTACATATTTTATTCTGTTGGTCATAAAAATCTAAGAAAGACTTTTGACTTAGAGTATGACTTTGATCATGGTTATACTTTCAAAAATTGTTAGCTATAAAGGAATGATGATAAATTATATGTGGAAGAAGATTAATGATAAGTTAATACAATATTTTATGCAAGGGTTAATAATAAAGATATTACTTAAAAATGGAAAGCTCTGACTTTAAGAGAATACAAAATTGAGAACTGAATATATATATATATATATATATATGTTGAATGAAATGAATATACAGATATATATACTATATAATATATATACATATAGATATGGAGTAAGAGAAAGTGACTCAGTGTTTCCAAACTTGAATGGCTTAAAGCTGTAGTTACTCTTGGACATGGATTACTTCAATTTACTATTTTATTTAGATGTATATAAATTTACCTGTGTGTTTCCCAATAATATCATGTTTTCCAATTCCTGTGGGAGAATACTCCGCATAGTATTTTAATACAGTCTGTGTATACTTTACAGAGACTTTATGCAAGATTTTAAGTATGTGGAATTTTCTTTCCTTGAAAGGATATGTGTATATTTTAAACTTTCATAGAGGTTTACTTAGAAAACAGATGTGTTGGGACTCCCTTCAAATTATGAAATGATATGAGACATAAAACTATTTTCTCTTAAAGATCAGAAGAAAATCTGAAAATCCTTTGAGCACTTCTCAACCCAACTGTACATACCAAGCGATGTGGTGAATTGAAATACTTAAAGACCTCATATATATTTACTTCAGATGCATGTCATTGAGAAGAAATATTTGCGACAGTTTTGTGTTGAATTTGCTCACATTTTTATTTTGTGGCTTCTATGCGGGCCTCCACATGAATGAAATACTTTCTTATGGTTAAGCAATACAGTGCGTTTGGACAATATGTATGTCATCAAGATCCAGTCACAAAAAACAAACAAACAAACAAAAACAAAAACAAAAGGGGGTAATGCCTTGAATAGAGTAACTCCCAACAGATAGGTATTGATTACTAGAAAGCCAATGAACAGCATGCCAAGCAGCAAAATTAGTTATTTTATGGTTGTGTCATATGCAAGGCTGAAATCGCAAATGCAAAACAGAAGCTGATTCAAGCCATGGAGCCTGAATGTGGGCAGAATACATTTTTACTGAAGTGCTATCATTGGCCCCATTAGAGCACGGACTCTAAAGGGCAAGACAGGCATTGGCATTTGAACCAAGATAAGAAAGGGACTGAGACAAAATCTCCCACTTGCATGAAAATCTATGAAGATAAGGATGCTACTTCTGAGAGAAGTGAGAGTTGCTTTCTCTTGGCCTGTGCTCTGGAGTCCTGGAGGTTGTTTGAGATACAGAAAATGACTCTAGGTGGCACAGACACAGGCAAGGGGGTGAAACTCTACTAAGCCCTGAATCTCCAGTTAACATCTTCTTTGCCTTTGGTTTTTCTAAAGACTTTGTTTGGGGGCACCTGGGTGGCTCATTTGGTTGAGCAACTGCCTTCAACTCAGGTCATGATCCTGGAGTCCCAGGACTGAGTCGCCCATCAGGCTCCCTGCTCGGCAAGGAGTCTGCTTCTTCCTCTGACCCTCCCCCCCTTTCTCATGCTCTCTCTTGCTCTCTCTCTCAAATAAATAAATAAAATCTTTAAAGACTTTGTTTGAAGAAAGGCTTCAGAGGCTGGTTGTTGTTTCTTTATGAGCACTGGTTTAGACAGGCCAACGCTGGGAAACCTAATTCAAGATACTAAAATGTATGGGGTGCCCAGGTGGCTCTGTCGGTTAAGCATCTGCCTTCAGCTCAGGTCATGATCCTGGGGTCTTGGGATCAGGTCCCGAATCAGGCTCCTTGCTCAGCAGGAAGCCTGATTCTCCCTCTGCCTCCTGCTCCCCCTGCTTGTGCTCCCCCTGCTTGTGCTCCCTTTCTCTCTCTCTCTGACAAATAAATAAATAAAATCTTAAAAAAAAAAAAAGATACTGGGGCACCTGGGTGGCTCAGTGGGTTAAGCCTCTGCCTTCAGCTCGGGTCATGATCTCGGGGTCCTGGGATTGAGCCCCACATAGGACTCTCTGCTCAGCAGGGAGCCTGCTTCCTCCCCTCTCTCTGCCTGCCTCTCTGCTGACTTGTGATCTCTGTCTGTCAAATAAATAAATAAAATCTAAAAAAAAAAAGATACTAAAATGTAAAGGGGTAATGTTTTCTCACCTCTACAGTCTATATAACTGGGGTTGTGAATTCTTTGGAGAGAGAAATTAGGAAGACTCAAAGAGAGAGTCATACCTGATTTCCTTGCACTATATTGTAACTTTTCAGTGTTTACTTTGCACAAAAGAAGAAAAAAGTCGTCATTAACTTATAGAGCTTTTTTTACCCACCCCCCCGAAAGTAGAAAATTATATTCAGAATTATAAAAATAAACTTAAGGCACTTGATATTCATTTCTTTATTCAAAAGTAAGCAAGAGAATCTTGTCAGTTTTTACCCTGAAAACTTTCAAGATCCTTCTTGTCAATTATAATTTTTATAGGGACACACACACACACACACACATGCACACTGCATACTCACATACCCACAACACAGGCATAAACACTTGTGCCCAGGGGAGGGGGCAGTGGGGAGGAGAGGAGGACAGAGAGAGAGAGACAGACGAAATAGGTGAAGTTTAAGGCCAGAGTCTAGTAAAAAAATATGTTACAAGGTTTTTTGTGTTTGTTTGTTTGTTTGTTTTCTTTTTCAAAAGAGCACTTCTACAAACATGCAGCAGAGTAGTAGGGAAGTAGGGAAATAATAACAGAAAAATATTTGGTCCCATGAAAAGTGACTAATAATTTAAGAAAGATTTGTAAATATGAAGCATAAAGTATTAGTTGAATGCATATTGAAACATTGGTGAGGAAAGGAAGAGAAAGCACATCTTTCTTGTACCTACTCTATGCGAGATACTTCTCAACAGCCATTTCATCTAATCTTCACATAGTTGTAGGAGATGTGTTCTTGTCTCAATTTTACAGATTAAAACTTTAAATCTCAGGGAAGTCTCTTGCCCAGTGCTACACAGTTCGTAAGAAGCAAATCCTGGATTTGAGCCCAGAACTCAAAGGATAGATGGTTCCTGTTTTATGAAACAGGGTCTATCAAAACCAAAATACAATAAAAAATAAGAATAATTCTAATAGCAAGTGATTCAGGACTGTTGCTGGCTGGTTTTAAGTACATTTGGTGTTGGAGGTATCCCTCTAATCATGTTATATATATTTTCTTCTCACCACCTCCCACACCATATCACTCTGAGGAAGATATGTGTGGGTAAAAGAATTAAAAGGGGGGTAGACTCCCTAGAAAGCAGCCACCAAAATTTTTCAAAGTCTCAGTACAGAGAAAAATTAAAATGAC
Organism: Mellivora capensis; assembly: GCA_004024625.1. Lineage (NCBI taxonomy): Eukaryota > Metazoa > Chordata > Mammalia > Carnivora > Mustelidae > Mellivora > Mellivora capensis. Next base: position 7,202 of record PISX010038347.1, read on the forward strand.
ATATTGCTCATACTGCTTTATTCTTAAATTAAATTTATGCATGATGGGTAGGTAAAAAAATAATAATTTAACAAACAGAGGTTTAGGCTTCTACCAGGATATGATTCTCCAAAGCTTGGTGGTTCTCTCTGGTGCAAAACTGAGCTGACATACTTTCATTAAATACAATAATTTCCTTAAATTAAAAAAAAAGTTTTATGCAGTTCCAAATTGCTTTCCTGGGTGTTTTCATTTTGAGAACAGCAGGTGAATATGAACAAGTTCAAGACTATTTTTATTTTCCAGTAAATCCCAAATGCCTTAGCTTTGCAAGCTAATAGCATCCAAAAAAACATGCTGATCTTGGCAGGAAGAAGAGTCCTGAGAGAGACCAGGCTGAGTGAAAGAACACAGCTCTGGGTTTTTACAAGAAAATTTAAAACAATCAATGTTAATATGAAAACTTTAAGGTTCATATCTTAACTCCAAAATTTGAAAGAGTATGTTCTAAATGAATTAACCTGAATTTCTTTTTAACCTAGATCAAAGGGCATTTCAGAGTAAAATCAGTTGAAGTGATATAACAATAAATACCAGGCACACACAGTACCATGAAGAAATAAATAAAATATGGTCATCGAAATATATATATATATGTATATATATATATATATATTTATATTTAAATCAAAGCAGCCATGACTAATTGTGAAACAATAGAAAGCCATTCTTCACTGTGACACTGACAGTCCAATTTCTGAAATCATACCACTTTCTGGAGAATGGTTGAGTAGTGTTTCTTGGGGTCTGTAACACCAGGAAAACTGTCTTTCACAAAAAATATTTATTTATTTTATGCTCCTTCGGTTTTATGTCCCTAAAAAGTAACTGTCATTGTGAATGAACACTCTTCCCTCATTTCAATGTGTGCTAGTTCAATTATGTGAATGCAGGAAAATTTCTTATAATTACAATATAAATAATAGATTTTTAGAATGCACCTAATTTCCCATTGGAGTATTGAACGAATGGTTGATACTGTTGACTTGTGCCTCATACGTAGCTTGGAGCCCTGAAATTCTGTGTTCTTGCTATACTAGGAATAATTATTCTATTAAAAATAATACATTACTCTTAAGACACAGAGGAAGTATATACTTTGCATATTTTTAAATGCAGAGCAGGAAACCATTCAAAAGAAACACCTTTACCTTTTGAAAACAATGACAATGATGATAACAAAAATTTAAAAAAATCCAAAAATACAGAAAAACAGGATAATATGATAAATAACCAAGTACCTACATCCCCCCAAAAGAAAGCCATAAAAATAACATAACATTTTGCCACATTTGTTTCAGATATTTCTGTTATTGATGTTATTATTAAAGAAATAAAACATTACTGATAAGTTGAAGCGTCCTTGTGTACCCTCCAGATCCTATTCCTGTCTCTTCTTCCCCAGAGGTAACTACTATGCTGAGATTGGTGTGTATCAATTTCCATACATGTTTTTAGACTTTTACTGTATTTGTAAGCATCTGTAAAACTATAAAGTATTGTTTTGTTTGCTGCCTTAAGCTTTAAATAAATGGTGTCTTATTGTGTATATTATTCTATAACTTGTTTTTCCTCCCTCAGTTTTATGCTTTTGCAACTTACCCATGTCATACCTGTGGCTTTTCAACAGTTATAATTATTTCATTGTATAAATATATAATGATTTATTATTCACATATAATAAACATTAAGACTGTTTTTAGTTTTTTGTTATTTCAGACAATACCACAGTGGATGTTCTTGTTTACATCTTCTTATGCACATGAGACTCTCTGGATTCTAATATTTGAGTAGTATATTGAGTTACAAAGATGAGCCTGCTACTGGCTAGAAAACATGACTAGGGACCTACCTGTCCTGGGCCCTCCTCAGTCACAGAGTTGTGGGGATCAATAGCTCAGCACACTGGTAATCCATAAACAATTCTCAGCACAGTGGTTGCAAAACTGTGTATAAGGGTATGAACTTAAAAGTAGAATGCTAGCATGATAGAATATCTTCAACTTCAGTACGTTGACACTTCTGCTGGTAATATAGGACAGTATCTGTTTATCCACATCCTCACTAACATTTGGGTTTGCTATACTTTAATTTTTTGCCATTCTGAAAGTTATGAAATACTATCTTATTTCAACTTAAATATGCTGTGGTACTAGTGACATTAAGCATCCCTTCATATATTAGCCATTTTGGTTGCTGCCTTCTATAAATTACCTGAAAATCAATTTTGCCCAATTTTCTCTTGGATTGTTGGTATTTTCCTTATTGATCTATTTTTTTTTAATTTTTATTTTTTATAAACATATTTTTATCCCCAGGGGTACATGTCTGTGAATCGCCAGGTTTACACATTTCACAGCACTAACCATAGCACATACCCTCCCCAATGTCCATTACCCCACCCACCTTTCCCGACCCCCTCCCCCCAGCAACCCTCAGTTTGTTTTGGGAGATTAAGAGTCACTTATGGTTTGTCTCCCTCCCGATCCCATCTTGTTTCTTTTCTTCTTTTTCTGCCCCCCTAGTCCCCCATGTTGCCTCTCCACTTCCTCATATCAGGGATATCATATGATAGTTGTCTTTCTCTGATTGACTTAGTTCACTAAGCATGATACCCTCTAGTTCCATCCACGTCGTTGCGAATGGCAAGATTTCATTTCTTTTGATGGCTGCATAGTATTCCATCGTATATATATACCACATCTTCTTTATCCATTCATCTGTTGATGGACATCTAGGCTCTTTCCATAGTTTGGCTATTGTAGACATTGCTGCTATAAACATTCGGGTGCACATGCCCCTTCGGATCACTACGTTTGTATCTTTAGGGTAAATAGCCAGTAGTGCAATTGCTGGGTCATAGGGTAGTTCTATTTTCAACTTTTTGAGGAACCTCCACGCTGTTTTCCAGAGCAGTTGCACCAGCTTGCATTCCCACCAACAGTGTAGGAGGGTTCCCCTTTCTCCACATCCTCGCCAGCATCTGTCATTTCCTGACTTGTTAATTTTAGCCATTCTGACTGGTGTGAGGTGATA
>PISX010038348.1:0-10276 GCA_004024625.1 Mellivora capensis
AATTAACAGGGACATATAAGCTGGAAGGACAGGGGCATGAGGCAGAGGGACAGAATGTCAGACTATAGTATTCCCGATAGCAGAAGTATTACTGGTAATAAGCTCTACAGGTGGCACAAATGCACTGGATTGGCCATAATGGACCCTAAAAGGAGATTATGTAGGAACCTGCAGGCTGGGTTATTGGCTTGTCTGTCCGCATAGATGCTAGATACGCCTGTATCCCCTCTTCATCCCTTCAGGTTCCCTGCCTGGGGCCCCATTCCACCTATTATCCCCCTCGGGGCCTCCACAGCGACAAATCTGCATTGTTTTCTGTGACCCCAACATTCAAATACTGTAGGGTCAATGATAACCTGGACAAGAAACTACTAGTGTGGTAGTGAGAGAGGTCATGGACATCTGTTTTTTGTTTTAGCACTGAGCAGTCCTGAGTCTGGCCATAAGACTACCTCAGGTGTTCTCTAGCACAACAACCCCATTTTGAGTCCCAGTCTGAGATGGAGTTGCCTTCCCTCCAGAGCCCTATTGTAAGTGTGGGAATGTGTGCCATCTTGGAAAAAAAAAAAAAAAAAGCATTCCATGGCGTTCCATGATAGACACCCCAAACATCTGTATCCTGGTACACAGTCGAGAACTCACCTCTGGTTCATAAGTTGCATGTCTTCTGGGGAAGACCTACCATGGCTCCACTAAGGCCATGAATATTGAAGGTGGCATACCGCCATCCTAGCATTAGTAAAGGCAGTATCTTACATATTGTCATTGAGTGTGGATGGAAGGCAGCACCAAGATCACCTTCCCCCAAAGGGGATGTCATGCCTGACAGCCTGCAGGTATTGCTTGCATACTCAAAAAACAGAGACATGCATTTTTGGTCTAAGGTACCAGTAGGCTGTGCCAGGTTCCAGTCTGCCTCAAAGTGCTGGTGCCTGGATCAGACTGAGGAAAGAGGGGAGCAGGACAGGGTACTGAGAAGGGGATGATTACACATAAACTTTTGTTCTACCAGCAAGGTCCCTCTTTCACCTTTTCATTTCTTCAAAGGTGTCTTATCCTGGGAGGTGGTATCTGCCTTGTCAACATTCCTACCACTAACAGTTAAGTGATTCTTTTGTTCTGCAAAAAACATCCTCAGTCCAGCAACCTGAAGAAACACCCAGGGAAGGGAAGCACTCCAAGTGGAAACCTCAATGTCAACTTTAACATGAATCACAGGACATGTTCTTCAGCATCATCTAGGGTATGCTTTGACGCTACCCCAAACAGCCCAAGATCAACCTGAACAATATCCTACCCCCCAAAAAACACTCTCATTCAGACTTGATCCACTGGGGGATCCTCTAATCACTGACTTCTAAATAATGATTAAGCTACTGTAACACAATAACACTGAGGAAACAACGGTGGCTTAATCATTATTTTCTGAAAACTATACCTATCCTTGATCCTCCTCAGATATAGAAGACTTTCTGTAAAGGGTGTAAAACGTTCAATGAGGGGAGAGGTGTGAGCTACTATACATTTTCAGTAAGGATAAGCCATAGCCCAGGAGATAGAGCCCATCTCCACAAACTCCATCAGAGAGGGAATGGGCTTTGGGAGACTTTGGTGGCACATGATACATATTTCCCAAGAGGTCAAGGAGATTGGTCACATTTTAGAAGCAGAAGGAAGCAATCAGTAATACTGAACTTAGTTACCCATAACTCATGCTCCCAATACAGAACAGACAAGACGTTACTAGAGAAATATATTTCTGATGCAGTAGCTGGTCCTTAAATACCACAACTTTCTGGTGCTGTCTGTCCTTGTTTCTGAACTATCTGTTACTGCCACTAAGGCCTTGGCCAGCAAAGACAGATTCTTGCTGGCAGGACCTGGTATTGGTCAACCTGGCAAGCAATCGTGTCCCCACTGGAGACACCCCGAGTCAGTGGGGCCTTAAAAGACAAAATGATCTGACGCAGGGCGCAGACTAGTGATTCGTGCTTGGGACTGGCTACGCTCGCTGCCCTCCAGCTAAAGCTTGAACTCCTGCAAGACTTGTCCTTTGAGGTTCAATGATTTTAGCACCTTGCGGAATTGGTATGTTTGGTGGGATGGTGGTTTTGACTTGATGCCCATTCCCCCGTATAATCTGGGAGCTAACTGGCTTATTGCTTGTCAAGATGCTAGGTTGTGATCGATGTGTATGAAGTTCCTTGGTCCTGAATATCTCCCTGGTCTCTGTGGGCACAACAACAGGTTCTGGACTCTTCAACTTGATGCCTTGTTGCCCTCCTCTTCTACCACCGGATTTTGCACTCTTACCCTTTGGCTCACGTCTGAACGCACCTTGCCTTGTAGGCAGCCTTGGCGACCGTCTGTTGCCTATGGTGTCATGCCTGACAGCTGTAAGAGTCTGGCTGCCGTCCTCAGTTTTCAGAACACCCTCTGCCAACGGATGGTTGATATTAAAGAATGATTGCCTCAGAATTCTCTGTCCGTCTTTGCCCACAGTTGAGGTGGCCCCGAGGGGACGATCCGGGATGGGGGCTGAATTTGCTGTTCCTGCTTTGTCTGCGTGGAGAGATTTCAAACTTCCATCAAGGGATTGTGTGTACCCCTTCGATTTAAAGAGCTGCAGGAATTCAAGGACCCTAGGGGGAAGGCCCCAAATCACCCTCTTATTAAACCTTTTAATATGGTGTTCCAGCTTCTGTTCTGCACTAGGGTCAACCAAGGAACCTCCTGGAAGGTACTCGGGGAGGAGCCCTCAACCTCTGATGGTGGCAAACTTCTCTGTTTTACTTCAGTCTGGGATTTCTCAGAAAGAAGTGATGTCTGCTTCAAAGTATGCCATGAATTTTGCACAGTCCCAGGCACCTGACCCTCACTGATTTCCTCAGAGTTTCTGCCTCAATGTATCCTCAGGGCATTTTCAAGTTGTCTCTGACCCATGGTCTCCACAGACAACATGGGGTTTTTCACTGAGGGGCTCCTAAGTTAATTCTCAGAATCACACCCCATATCATTCTCTAAAGAACCAGCTGGGAAACGCAACAGATCATGTTTAGGGCCATTCTCTGGGTTGTGCCCCTGATCCTTCTCCCAGTCAACTTTGTACTTTGTCAGGCCACTGTCCTCTAGCAGAAGTTCTGGGTCCTCCACATACAGGCTTTTTGACATACTCCATCTGATCTGACCCTTATTCGAGATCCCCGAGCATCCACGATGGTGCTGAGACTCAGGTAGCTGTGGACGAGTCCTCCGACCGCTCATCAGTGCGAGAGACTCACAGATCCCCGGGGGCAGGCCCCACCGGTGTTGGATGAGCCTCTTTCGAAGGCGACTCTCTAGTTTTCTCCGAAGCTCTTCATTCAGAGGAAACTGACCAGGAGGGACAGAGATTACAACTTGGGCCTTGGTGGCCTTGTGGCTGAGAGAAGGGTTCGGAGCTGAAGGACAGTAGTCCTCCTGGGATCCTTGGACTCCAGTGGGTAAACCCCACACACGTTTCTGTACCTTCTGCAACACGTTCCTTTCCAGATGTTGCATTTCCGTTGACGTGAGACTCTCGGGTTCATTCTGAGGTCTGTGAAAACACACTCCACAGATCTCGATGTCGGGTAGAGGACGCGATGGCAGGATTGGGAGTGGGGATTGAAGGCGTGCCTGGAGCTGGACATGAGGGATAGGTAGCGGCTGGGTTTGAGGCAGGAGTTGAGGCGGGTTCTCAGGCAAGGATGGAGGTGGTGGATGGGGAACTCCTGGGGATTCCTGCTCTGGGGAGGCATTCGAGACGTTATCTGAGGCACCGGCAGCAGGGAAGGAGGACTCACTATGCGGAGTGTGGAGGCCCCCGGAAGAGCTGGATGGGGGTTTGCTGTAAGTGGCCCTCCTCCAAGGTTGTAGGAGAGGGGCGCTGCTGATGCATATGCAGCTCCTTTGATTGGTCTTTGCTGCTCCAGAAAGGAAGGGACGATGCCAAATCATGCTTACCTGCCATTGTTTGCTTTGGAAAAGAACCCTTTGTTTCCTTCCACCTGAGGAAGTCACACCTCTTTTGGACGTGTTTCTCTAGAAGTGGAGGGCATCAGGGCTGAGAAGTGAGAGGTTACCAGGCTCTACAAGGTTGGCTTCGGGGTCGCCCCTGGAAGAAGCCTCTGAAGAATGGAGGGCCAGAAACTCTTGATGGAAATCACGTGGAGCCAGGGTTGAAGGGAAGAAGTCTCTGGCATGGGTTTGCCACCAAGGGAGGTCTAAAACTGACAAGCTGGAGGGGTCAATGCCTGTGATCGCTGGGGCGTAAGTAGACAACCCACCAGCGCTCTGTGGGGGTGAGCTCTCTGGAACAGGCTTCCTTGAGATGGAAATCGGTTTAGATGGAGTCACAGTTAAATTGCAGTCTGGCGGTGGTGGAGCCGACCGGGCTGGTGGTGCGTGATGAGGAGCGAAGGTCTCAGCGGGATTCACCGTCTGGGACAACGCCTTCCCTGAAGGGGCTCACATCTTGGGAAAGGGTAGGGTCCAGAGAGAAGATGGTATTTAGAGACACTGTCTCTGTTTGTCCAGACAGCTGAACTGAGTCACCCAAAACCCATGCTCCCAAGACAGTACACAGAACAGACAACACGTTATTAGAGAAATATTTATCCCTCACAAGGGATTATTTTGGGGGTAGGAAATGCCCCCCAAAACCCTCTCACTGGAAATTCTGGAGAAGTTTTCTTTCTAAATAGAAGTGACACATGGCTGCACACAGTGCCTTCAGGAGACGGCAGAGTGGCCGGAGGCCACTGGGCAGCCTGATCCCCTCAGGTGGCCTTTGGGTGGGGTGCAGGCTCCCTGTGGGACATGGAGAGGGGATACTTGAGATGCGGTAGCTGGTCCTTAAATGCCACAACTTTCTGGGGCTGTGTGTCCTTGTTTCTGAGCTGTCTGTTACTTCCACTAAGGCCTTGGCCAGCAAAGACAGCTTCTTGCTGGCAGGACCTGGTATTGGTCTCCTTAAGGCCGGGAACCCTGTAGTTGAAAGGATACACCGGGACAGGCTGTGTGCCTGGGCCTGCACTTGTGCGTTCTGCCAAGTTTTCCCGAACTTGCTTGCGGAGGGAATGGGCTGCTGAGGGCAGGTGCTGCCTATTTCGCGCCGACGCCCCATTCTCTCCTCTCCGAACTGCCCAACAGCTGTCAGGATGTTCTGAGCTTCGAGCGTCTCGGTAAAGGCAGCTCTACCTTTAAGTAGGCCTCTGCTTGCCACAGATGATAGGGGACTGCACTTCTCCTGGGAATTTTCTTGCCCTTTGCATTTTATCGCAGGATTAAGCCTTTGCAAAATATCCATCATTCTTTTTTTTTTTTTTTAACTGAAAAGGCTTTCAGAAGGAGGCTGGCCCTTCTGTGAAAGGCTTTCAGGAGGCAGCTGACCCTTCTGTGATAGGGTCTGGGATGGCTGGCTTCCCAGCTTGCCCTTCCATACCGAGTCCTGAGTAGGGAACCTCTTCATCGATGCCACTTCTTCAGTAGGGAACCTGTTCGTTCTCGGTTGGGATGTTCCCATTCCTGCATCCCCTCCACCATGCTCTTGTGCCTTGGAACAGGACACGAAATTTTCTGTTGTTCCATGTATAATTAATTTATTACCTGGGCCCCTCTTTACTGTTTCAGACCTTGACTTGGGTCTTACCAGTTCTGTGCCTTGAAGTTCTGCAAGCCTACCTGGAATTTTTGCTTGTACCCTGACATTTACACTCAGCATCACATAGGTCCTCAGATCCAGCTTTCATAGAGAATGTGTTTATCTGGGACACCTGGGTGGCTCATTCCGTTATGTAACTGCCCTCAGCTCAGGTTATGGTCTGAGGGTTCTGGGATTAAGCTCCACATCTGGCTCCTTGCTCCATGGGGAGCCTGCTTCCCCCACTCCCTCTGCCTGCAGCTTTTCTGATTATGTGCTTTCTGTCAAATAAATAAAACCTTTAAAAGAATATGTGTTTGCCTTCCATGAACCCAGATAGAGACCTTAATGTTCTTTCACACTCACTTACTTTTGTATCTGTTGCACAGCACATTTCAGTTTTTGTTTCATTCGGCCTTTAGTATCTTCTGTCAGAGAGGCTGACTCAGTTAAACTCAATAATTTATTATTCAATAATTCCAAAACTAAAATCAATATAAAATGAATGGAAATAATTAAGCCTTCAAATGGTCTTGGGAGTAACTCTGTAGCACTCGTATTCCTAAAGTTAGTGAAGTTAAACTGCATAAAAGTTTTGGGGACAAGCTCACACACACACACACACACACACACACCCTTTGACAAAACAATCCATTATATTTCATATTGAAGAATAAAATGTTTTCTCTTTTTATTTCAGTCTCTCATAAAATCTTGACCCCAGTTCCTACTCAACCTAAAATAATGTGTTCTGTACATCAATACCCTAATAGGTGTACAAATCCCTTCTCAGTGAGTTGCAGCCCTGTAACAAATGCCATAGACTGGGTGGTTTAAACGATACACATATTTTTCACAATTCTGGAGGATGGGAATTCCAAGATCAAGGCACCACAGATTCAGTGTCTGTTGAGACCTTCCTCATGTTTCTCAGGCAGTTGCATCTTCTCCCTACAACCTGATGTGGCAGAAAGAGTGGGTGAGAGGTTTCTGGAGTCTCTTTTCTAAGGATACTAAACTCATTCATGAGGGCCCCACCCTCATGGCCTAATCACCTCCCGAAATCCTCATCTCCTAATACCGTCACATTAGGATTATGGTTCCACCATATGAATTTGGGGAGGAACACAAACATACAGTTCATAAATTCCCCAAAGGCTGGGATAGGCTACAGCTGCTAAGTAAGCTACTGATCCCCTCTGGTGGCACGGTGGGACCCAGGAGTGTCACAGCCTTACTGAAGAATGTAGTCTTGGAGACCCTTACCTGATTGCCTTTGTGGGCCTTGTATATCCTTTCCTAGGAGTGCCTTGCCAGGAAAAGGGGTTGAGAAACTCCACCCTATATCATCATCCCCACGTATGTTTTAAAATCAACTACCTATGACAGTTTTTCCAGATTTCTTTTTGTCAGGTTTAAATAATACCAGTATTTCCCTCCACTCTTCCTACATCTTCTTTTCTAAACTCTTTTATCTTCATGGCAGCTGTCCTCTGAACTGCCTCCTAACTTCTCATGTCTTTCTTAAACTGAGGTGCCCTTTATTTGACACCCCTGGCCTAGCATTATTAACTTGGTCATCTGTGAAAGGGTAGGACAGCCTTCACCCTGGCCCACCCTGGGTCTCCTTTTGGTTCTGCAGGAACAGGTTACCTGCCTGGAAGATCAGACCTGCCAAGAGGCACCGCTTCTTCCTCATCCTGACATGCAGTATCAACCACATTTTCATTTAATAAGTAGTTACTTTTGGAAGCCAAGTGACACAAACACCTGTTAAGTCCTGGTCTCTGTCCTTAAGGACCTCATGGTGCTGTTCTAAGGAAAAGTTCTGTGCAGGCTGAGAGTTACACAGGACACAGGACAGGTATCCTGACGCATTTGTGAATTGCCAGGTGATCTCTGGAACAGAGGAACAAAGTGACAGGTACTATGGGTCACTAATGCTCACAACCACCATGCTCCCTAGAAAGGCAACTCTGCATGTCTAACTCTGATTATTTGATACAAATTAATGACTCTTTGAGAAGGTAGTTGAAGAATGGCTTTTCTCTTTTAAAAGGACATATGTTTGTTAGCTATCCTTATGTACATTAATGTGCCTTGAGTTAAAACTTTTCTCAGAACCTGATAGAAGTTCCTTCAAAATATAAAGGAACAAGACCTGAAAGGTATATATATAATCTCACCAAAAATATCTTCCACTGAGGTTCAGTAGGGGAGGTTCACAGAACATCTTCTCCTACACTAACAGCAAGTATAAATGATTTGCTACTTTTTCAAGAAGTTTACTGGGCGCAACCTCACGATCACCCCATGATGTAAGCAGCTCAGGTGTGTCTCTATTATGAAAGAACAAAACTGAAGCTCAGAGAGGGTAAGTGACTTCTCGAGATCACTCAGCTGTAACTCATAGAGCACTGATGATGAAATCCCCAATGTTCTCAACACCTCTATTTTAAATAATAAGTGATATCCTAAAAAGCCATCTTAGTCCTAAAATTAAAGCAGCTATGTGGCTGAGAGTATCAGGTATTAGGGTCCATAATCAAAGGAGCGAGACTGATACAAAGCGAAGGTCAAGCAAAGCTTTATTTCGCGCCAAGCATTGAGAATCAAACTGACTGGTAAGGGCCGTCTCTTGCAAAGAGGAGACCCCTCTCAGCCTCACAGGCTAACTTTTATAGAGGTAGCTTAGCTGGGCTGTACACAGGTGGCCAATGAGATTGCAATACACGGAGAAAACTGCACAGTCATGTTAGGTCACACATGGGCAGCCAATTGAATTACATTTCACCCTAGTAAATAGATGTATGCCCCACTGATTGGATGTCTCTACCTAGCCTGACCCGCCCTTGTACCTGGGCTTTGCTACCTGGGACTGGTAGCTAGGGAAACAGTTTCCATGCCTTACTGATTGGCTGTCTCTACCTGGCCTGGCCCGCCCTTGTATTTGGGCTTTGCAAGTAAGTTCCTCTAGGAGGGGCAGGGTCAATCTAAGTTTACTGCATAAACAACAAAATGGCTCCCTCTGATTAAGTAGGCCCTTACAATATCCTAAAAAGCTATCTTAGTCCTAAAATTAAAGCAGCCGTGTGGCTGAGAGTATTCACTTTGTCTACTCAATGCTGGCAAATTTGTGACAAAAGAAACATTCTTTTTATTATTCTATCAACCCTTTAGGTATATTTTCCTTTTCACTCTTGGCACCAATGTCTTGATAGGTTTTCTCCACTGCCCTCTGAAAACCTGCTTTCAAGAACCATGTTACGTATGACTCTCAGTAAGGTGTGAGTAACAAAAGCTTAAAATGTCATCCTTCGCAGGAATACATCTCACACAGTTTACAGACATCTAACCCTTAAGCCTTATAGTAAAGCCTTCACACGAACATCTCGGGCAGCCATCCGGAGGTGGCAGAGATGGTTTTTGGTAGAGCGAGATGTTCTCACAACCCCAGGACATCTTCCCAGCTGACCTGGGTCACCACATAAGTCTGGTCCTGGATTTTGTACTACACTTGGTTGTATCGTCTCCAAGGAGGAGTATTTTCCAAAAGCTCTAGTAAGATAATAAGCTTCTATCTGAAGAAACTCCATAGAGATAAGTGTAGATTCTCATATGTTCTCCATTTTCTAAGGACATCTCTCCATGCTCTCTCATTCCCATCTTCCTCACTATCCCTGGGATAAGCCACATGGGGACAGCTGTTTTTTCAGGATAAAAAAAAAAAAAGCCTGAAGAACAGATCCTGGGGCAAAATCCTTTTAAACTGTATTGAAAAGAGTAGCTAGCTGTAAGATGTCTCATTCATTCACACACTGAACTCACTGAACTCTACTATGTAGTATTTCTAGTAGAAATAACAAGGTATTGCCCGGCCCCTGAGCAGGTCATAGTTTAGTGAGACCTGCAAACAACTATAATGAAGTGAAGTGATGTGAACTATAAAGGAAGTAGGAATAAGAACACAATGAAAACACATATAAATCAGTCTTCTGCCAGGAAGGAGAAGAGAGAAGGGTGAGGGAAAATTTTATAGTTGGTGCCAACTGAGATGAGCTTTGTGAGGTATTCAGGACTTCTTCCTCCTCCTCTTCTCCCTCCTCCTCCTCATCTTCTTCTTTGTGTAGACTTTATGTTTTAGAGCAGTTTAGGTTCACAGCAAAACTGGGCAGAAAGTACAGAGTTCCCATATGTCCCTCTGCCTCCCTACCATACACACAAGAACCAGCAGGGGGCGTTTACTACAACCACTGGACCTACAATGATACAGCATTCTCACTCAAAGTCATTATATTAGTTTACATTAGAGTTTACATTAGTTTACATTAGAGTTCAGTCTTGGCATTGTACCTTCTGTGGGTTTGAACCAATGTATAATGATGTGTATCCACCATTGTAGTATCACACAGAGAGATTTCACTACCCTAAAAATCCTCTATGCTCTGCCTGTTTATCCCATCTTGCCTCCAATCCCTGGCAATTATGGATCTTTTTACTGTCTTCAGAGTTTTTTCCAGAATGTCATCTTGTTGGAATCCTACAGTGTGTAGCCTTTTCAGATTTGCTTCTTTCACTTCATGACATGCACTTAAGGCTCCTCTGTGTCTCTTC
>PISX010038349.1:0-10252 GCA_004024625.1 Mellivora capensis
CAACAGACGAATGGATAAAGAAGATGTGGTCCATATACACTATGGAGTATTATGCCTCCATCAGAAAGGATGAATACCAGACTTTTGTAGCAACATGGACGGGACTGGAAGAGATTATGCTGAGTGAAATAAGTCAAGCAGAGAGAGTCAATTATCATATGGTTTCACTTATTTGTGAAGCATAACAAATAACACGGAGAACATGGGGAGATGGAGAGGAGAAGGGCGTTGAGGGAAATTGGGGGGGAGATGAACCATGAGAGACTATGGACTCTGAAAAACAACCTGAGGGTTTTGAAGGGGCGTGGGGTGGGAGGTTGGGGGAGCCAGGTGGTGGGTATTGTGGAGGGCACGCATTGCATGGAGCACTGGGTGTGGTGTAAAACTATGAACTCTGTTACGCTGAAAAGAAATAAAAAAAATTATGATAAAAAAAAACAATAAAGGTTTCAATTATATCATATAAAAACAAATCTGGAAATAAAAATTACAGGAATGGGTGCCTGTGTGGCTCAGTAGGTAAAGCATCTACCTTTGGCTTGGGTCATGAACCCAGGGTCCGGGAATCAAGTCCCACATTGGGCTCCCTGCTCAGCGGAGAGCCTTTTTCTCCCTTTCCCTCTGCTGCTCCCCTGCCTGTGCTCTCTTTATGTCAAATAAATAAAATTTAAAAAAAAAAAGAATTACAGTGCTAATGTAGAACTCCAGTGAGGCCAAAGACCCAGGTTTCTTCATCATGTTCTGCCCCATCATCCTTACTCATCACCTCATTGTCACAAGGTAGCTATTGTAGCTCTAGGCATCTTGTCTGCATCTAGGTGGAGAAAGAGGGAAAGGACTGCACCAGTGTATCTGTTCTATTTATTAGGAAACCCAAACGTTTCCTTGAGTTTCTCTGGACTGAAGTGAACTCATCATAACTCATATTTACAGTTGGGCAATCTCCCCCATCCCCCCAACCTCCTCAACAAAATTAGAGTTCTGTAAGCAAGAAAGAAAGGGCCAAAGGAAAGTGGGGTAAATGTTTATCAAGGATCTAACAATGTCTGATACAGTCTATACATAAGACCAATCACCTTCCAAATATCTGATCCAGTTACTGGGTCCAAGTCCAGGATCTTAGACCCAAAGGTGCCTTCTCAAGGCCTTATGACCTATAAGCTAAAAACGCATTATTGAATTCACCAAATAAACAGTGATAAAGAAGAAATAGGATAAGTGAATAACATTTTCCTGAAAAGAGGAAATGGAAAACATAAAGCAGTCACTGGTCCATCACATGTGCCATATTCCCCTGAAGATGAATAGAATAGAAACTCATTGGCAGAAGAGTGTCTTCCTCGGTCAGCTAACCTAGAAATCCCTGGTTCTGCTCTTAGAATGATCCTCCTTGTCCATTGGCCTCTGTGACCTCTTGTTCTGGCCTCTGAGAGAAACCTCCCTGCCCCTTCTCCTCCACGGCCCTCTCTGAGGTAGACACTGGGGAAGATGGCCTTCTGGGAGCTACATGACTTTCACGGACTTTTTAAACTGATACATGTGGTTTTTACTGTTATGAGTAAGACTACTATGTACATTCTTATACAAGTCTTTCTATGGTTATCAGAAACCATTTTTCATCCAACATATTGGAAGAGATCAAAAAACTTTGATAACACAATGTGTGGCAAGGCTATGTAGGCAGACACTCTCATATACATGCTGATGGGAGCATAAATTCAAACTACTTCCCTGGAGGGCAATTGGACTAAATATATTACTCATATATAGATATGAGTAATTTTGAGATATATATAGATATCTATCTATATCCATTCGGTTATATACATACACATTACTCATGTAGTATCTGTTGACTAATTCCACTTCTAGGAATTTATCATACAAATGTATTCATATTCACAGAATGTCACTTGTACAAGATTATTCATTGCAGCTGCATTTCCAAAGCACAAGATTGGAAATCAACTAAACGACAATCAATAAAGATTAAATAAAGTATGATATGCCCATACAATGATATCCTATATGACTATTAAAAAAGAATGAAATAGCTCTCAATTTAGGACTTTAAGAAAAGCAAAATTTCAAAAGCAGGTGCAGAACAACGCATATAGGATAGTAATTGTCATTTGTGTTGGAAAGAAAGTCATCTATCTCTGGAAGGTCACATATGAAACTGATAACAAAGATTGCAATGGAGAAGGGAACTGGGTGGCTGCAAGCATAGGTGGGAGCAATATTTTCCACTGTCTACCTATACTTTTGTATTTGAACCATATGACTATATTAGCTATTTAAAATTTTAAATTAAGCACTTGATAGGCCAATGTTTGCCACAGCATTATTCTCCCAAGATGGAGAATCTTAGCAGCAGCCCCAAAGTCATGAGGCAAAGCCTCATTTAGTACACAACATTTCTTTTTGAGGAATAAAACACCAGACATGGGGCCCCAGGAAGCCATGAGGGCTGAAGTGCCTATGAACTAGACATTCTCTGAACCACCTAGCAAGTGACCTTGGGTGAGCCCAGCTCCATCAGAGGAGGACTGGATCAAGCCACTGGAATCTGGGTTTCTTGATGTTACATAGGGAAGTTACAGATTAGAAAGGAAAACTAGAATAAAGATACTGGATTAAAGTTGCAGACATCAGTATGAACTCGTGTCAACCTTATTACAGATACAGATACATACTACAGATACAGAAACGATTACATGTGCACACATGAGCTAGTATATATACATACACTTCCTGGCTCAGTCTGTGGAAGAGCCCAAAAGCAGTAACATCCAACTAGAAGTAAGGTCACCCAGCACCAAATCTTGTTTCCTAAATACCATTCTCCATTAAAAGGAAACAGAATTTCTAGTGAAATGGCTTATTCTAAGGCTGAGGCAATAAAAACACAAGATGAATCTGGAATATTTTGTGTTTTTTTGTGCCAACAAGTAAGAAAGTGTTCAAAAAATAAAAGAAGAGGACATGTCAAAGGGTCAGAAGAGCCAAGCTGAAGGAGCTCCCAATGGCCAAAGTCTGAGCAGTTGGCCAAAGCTAAAGAAATCATAGTACTGCATTATAATCTAAAGTAAATTATTTCAGGGGTGCCTGGGTGGCTCCGTTGGTTAAGCATCTGTTTTCAGCTCAGGTCATGATCCAGGGGTCCTAGGATTGAGCCCTGTGTTGGGCTCCTTGCTCAGTGGTGAGCCTGCTTCTCCCACTCCTCCCAGTTTGTGCTCTCTCTCACTAGCTGTCTCTCTCTCTCTCTCTCTCAAATAAATAAATAAAAATCTTTTTAAAAAATAAATAAAGTGAATTGGGGGAAATCGGAGGGGGAGAGGAACCATGAGAGACTGTGGACTCTGAGAAATAAACTGAGGATTCTGGAGGGGAGTGGGGTAGGGGGTTAGGTGAGACCGGTGGTGAGTATTAAGGAGGGCACGTATTGCATGGAACACTGAGTGTGGTGCATAAACAATGAATCTTGGAATACTGAAAAAGTAAAATAAAACTTACAAACCCTCAAAAAAAAGTAAGTCATTTCATAAATAAATAAATGGGGAAGAAGAAGCAAGTCTTCCTTACAGAAGAATTCCGAATAATTTATTTAGATGATACCCCTTTCAAGAAGTGGAGTTTAGGGCACCTGGGTGGCTCAGTGGGTTAAGCCTCTGCCTTCGGCTCAGGTCATGATCTCAGGGTCCTGGGATCGAGCCCCACATCAGGCTCTCTGTTCAGCGGGGAGCCTGCTTCCCCCTCTCTCTCTGCCTTCCTCTCTGCCTACTTGTGATCTCTGTCAAATAAATAAATAAAATCTTTAAAAAAAAATAAAAACAACTTTCTTCATTTAAAAAAAAAAGAGGTGGAGTTTAATCAACCACTCTCATCTTTGCCCCCACCTCCTGGAACACACTGTGGACTGTATTTACAACTTGAGTCCAAGGATCAGAGTGTGGAAAGGGGGATGGGAAAGGCAAATCAATACTGAAGAAACCTGGTAGACATTACCTTGATCAAGGTTAACATCACCAGAGATAAATCATGTTGATATTGTGTACCCTGTGATATGATATGACAAGAAGAATGGTTTACCTCTTTGGTATTATTTCCCAAAACCAATAACCCAGCCTAATTGTAACAAGAACATCAGACAAAATGAAATTGAGCAGCATTCTGCAAAATACCTAACAGTATTCCTTAAAACTGTCAAGGTGATGAAAAACAAAGGAAGACTTTTACAGATCCCTGAAATTCATATGCTAGAATCCTAACCCCCATAGAGACAGTACTAGAGGATGGGGTCTTTGGGCGGTGACTAGGTTGTGAGTAGAGCCCTCATGAATGGGATTAGCACCATTACAAAAGAGACCCCACAGAGCTCCCTCACCTTTCCACCATGTGAGGACACAGCAAAAAGTCAGCTGTCTATGGACAAGGAACTGGGTCCTAATGAGACATTAAATCTGCCAGTGCCTTGACCTTGGAAATCCCAGCCTCCAGAATGGTGAAAATTAATTTCTGTTATTTATATTACATTACCCAGTCTATAATAATCTGTTAAAGCAGCCTGAACAGATGGAGACAAGATCAGAAAGAGACATAAGAACTAAATGCAATGTAGTATCCTGGATTGGATCCTGGAACAGAAAGAGGATATTAGTTTAAGACAAATGAGACCTGAAAAATATCTACAGTTTCTTTAATAGTAATGTGTCAATGCTGAATTCCTAGTTTTGGCAAATGTACCATTCTTATGTAAGATAATAACAATAAAGGAAACTGGATGGGGTAAACAGGAACTCTGTGTACTAGCTTGGCAATTTTTCTGTAAGCCTAAAACTATTTTAAAATGAAGTTTACATTAAAAAATTACTTCATTTTTAGTTATTTTCAGAAACAGAGATTTTCAGAATAGTGTAACTCACCTTCCCCCAGATATTTGTATAATTCAATCCCTCATTGCCTCCAGGTCTCTGCTCACATGTCACCTAATCAAGGAATCTTTCCTTGACCAACTACTAAAAATAGCACATAAAAATAACTATTAAAATACCTACCTCATTTAGTTATTCTCACCTGCTTTGTTTTTCTCCCTGGCACTTATCACTACTTAATAACCTATATATATAATTTATTGGTTTATTTTCTTCCTTCCCACCTCCTCCAACCAGAATTTTTCATGAAGGCAGGAAGTTTTGTTCATTGCTAAATCCTTGGCACCTGGATGCGTATCTACTATACAGTTAGCATGCAATCAACACTTTTCAAATGAATGAATGAATGAATGAATGAATGTCATCTTGTAAGCCACTTAAGTGAGTTTTCTAGTACTTTCAGACAAATCATCCTAATATACATGTACAGTATTTAAGTTAATGGAGGACCAGAGCTACCCTAAACAGGCTACCAAAATTTTAGGCTCTCAGGAATGAAGATTTGGGTCAGCCTGCTGATTGACAAGTCCCAATCAACTGAAGTGCTAGCAGGCCAACAACAAAAAGAAGAAAGAATGGATGGTGCAATAGAAGTATAGTCCTAACTATCAACCACAGCTTCATGAGTAATTTAGAAACAAGAACTATGACATCTCTCCATATCTTCTGCTCTGACATGTCAAATAAACATTACTGTGTTTTAATTAATTTATCCTGGTGTCCCTCTCCCTGTTCCTTGCCAACTATATAGGATTAATAGTGGATAGACTATAAGAATGGCTCTTATCCCAAGATCCTGTAATAGAACTAGATGTGACCACGGATGAGTATTTGAGTCAATCCTCTTTGATAGATGCATTTTCTCTTGTACTAATGCTGTATTATGTGAGCCTGGAGGTCTTAAATTTACCTTTGGAAATATAAATATAGGAAGAAGGGTGTGTGTATGCGATCCTGGACAACAAAACTGGTGGACCCTGATGGACATTCAACTTTTTAGCTACACAGCATTTGAACTCCCAATATTTATAGCTACCATTCATTAAGTGCTTATCATATTTCAGGCACTGTTTCAAATTTTTTACCTATATTAACTGATAAAATCTTCATGGCAACCTTATGAGGTAGGTTCTATTACTCTTCACCTTTTACAGATGAAGGAAACTCAGTCACAGGGATGTTATATCATTTAACCAAAGCCATACCCTTGGTAAGTGGCAGACCCTGAATTTGTACCTAGAGGGTTTGATCCCAGAGTCCACACCCTTAACGACTACTCTATGTTGTCCTCATTATATTAGCCATCTTGTGGTTTCTGGTAGAAGCCATCACATTTGCCATCTTGTGGTTTCTGGTAGAAGCCAGAACCCAACTGCCATTTTAGTAGCATTTCGAAAATTCCAGAAATTTACTTCCCAGGATCCACCCCCCTGCCTGCAATAGTCACGGGCACAGAATCTAGATACTACCAATCTGAAGCATCTGCAGCAAACTTTGAGCCAGAGGCACTTTGCAAAGAAGTAAAAACCAAGGGGAATTCTGTCTGGAGGCAGAGGCATTGCATCAATAGAGTTCCTCAACCACATGGCAGCAGTGCTATTGCTCTGTCCGGTGTCAAAAGTGTTAGTAGCACTACCTACATATGAGTGCTTGATGGTAAGTCAGCAGTGATAGTCACAAATAGATCTAAGCCATAATTTTGATCATGGCTTCTGGTTCTGTAGCCTACAAGCCTAGTTTTCCAAGTCCTTCCTTGCCCAGGGCTTCTCTGAGCTACCCAGTATCACTTTTTTAGAATTATTATTTTATTATTTATATTTTCTTTTCTTTCTTCATTGAGATATAAATGACATATTATATTAGTTTTAGGTATACAACATAATGATTATATATATATATATATATGTATATATTATTTATATATATATTGCAAAATGATCACCATAATAAGTTTAGTTAACATCCAACACCATACATAATTATGATTTTTTCTTGTGATGAGAACTTTTAAGATCTACTGTCTTATAGTATATTCAAACAATAATACATTATTAATTAATAGTCACTATGCAGTAGATTACATCCCCAGGACTTATTTATCTTATAACTGGAAGTTTGTAACTTTCAACAACCTTTACTCATTTCCCCCACCCCAACCCCAAACCTTTGCCTCTGACAACTACCACCTGCTCTCTATCTGTGAGTTCTGGTTGGTTTGTTTTTCAGATTCCACATACAAGTGAGATCAAATAGTACTGTCTGGCTCTGTCTGAATTATTTCACTTAGCATAGTGCCCTCAAGTTCCATCCATGTTTTCAGAAATGGCAGGACCTCCTTCTTATGGCTGAATAATATTCCATTCTATATATATACCAAATCTTCTTTATCCATTCATCCATTGATGGACATTAGGTTGTTTTCATGTCTTGGCTATTGTAAATAATGCTGCAATGAATGTGGAAGTGCAGGTATCTTTTTGAGCTCGTGACTGTTTTCTTTTGATAAATACCCAGAAGTAGAATTGCTGAATCATATGGTAGATCTATTTTTAATTTTTTGAGAAACCTCCATACTACTTTCCATAGTCACTGCACCAATTTACATTCCCACCAATAGTACACAAGAATCCCCTTCCCAATATCATTTTATTTTTTTCCCAATATCATTTTATTAAGTGACTTTGTCATTAACATCAACCAGAATCAATTTCTATTGATTACAATTAAGCACTTTGATATATAAGTCCTTTCCTGCGAAGGAGAAATCCAGAAACATCTAGGTTCTGGACATACCTAAGAAGCTTGCGGCACAGTCATGACCGAACCCTATTAGTACAGGAATTATATGGGCTGTGGTGCCTCTTGGAAAGAAAATTTAAGCTCTATTCCCTGCTGCATTCCATCATATCTTCTGTGGCAGACTAATGGAATGGCCACACATAATCCTCTGTTCGGGAGGGCTGAGGACCTCGTGATGCTTGATTTTATGTGTCAACCTGACTGAGTCATGGGGTACCCTGATATTTGGTTAAATATTATTCTAAATTTGTCTGTGAGGGTGTATGGGGTAAAATTAGCATCTGAATCAGCAGACTGAGTAAAGCAGATTGCTCTCCCCAATGTGGTGGGTCTCATCTAATCCACTGAGGGCCTGAATGGAACAAAACGCTGAGTAAGATAGAATCAGCTTTCTCTCTATCTAATGGTCTTCATGCTGGGCTGTCAGCCTTCTCCTGCCTTTGGACTCAGATTGGAATTTACACCACTGACTCTCCTGGTTCTCAGGCCTTCAGACTGTAGATCTAGGCGCTTCTGGGCCTCCATAATCATGTGAGCAATTCCTAAATAAATAAATAATCTACTTGCTCTGTTTCTCTGGAGAACCCTAATACATGCCCACCTGAAAGAGAAATGATCCTAGGGGAATAAGGAAATGTACTTAACCCAGTAAGGAATGGAAGGGCAATTCTTTTTTTTTTTTTAAGATTTTATTTATTTATTTGACAGACAGAGATTACAAGCAGGGAAGAAAGGCAGGCAAGGAGAGAGAGGAGGAAGCAGGCTCTCCGCAGAGCAGAGAGCCCGATGTGGGGCTCGATCCCAGGACCCTGGGATCATAACCCGAGCAGAAAGCAGAGGCTTTAACCCACTGAGCCACCCAGGCACCCCAGGGCAATTCTTTAAGGACATGTTACACTAAATCAGGATTTCTCTGACTTTGGGAATCCATATACCACTTAATGGGCCAAGTTTTAGATCATTTCTAAAGAGAGTCATTAAATTTTAATAATAAAAATTAAACCATTAAGATCAATACTGTTTCTTCAGATCAATTGAAAAGGATAATGACTTGAAATCTTTCATTTTTTGGTTTGATGACTTTTCGGTTTGGTGCCACCAGATTCTACATCTAATTGGTTTCTTCTCTCTATTCTAGAATTATAAAATTCTAAGTTTCAATGATGTTATTGAGCATGGCAGCAAGAGTTTGGCTCTGTTAAATAGTGCTAGATATTTGGGTTGAATAGGGACACAGAAATCATGAAGAGATGACTCACTGAAGTCTTTCAGCTCTCCATCAGATGCTAAGTCAATAAGCACATCACACTCAAAAGCTGGAGGAATGACTCTCAGCTTGGGAATTGGTGCTGAATGGATTCCTAATCTACTCTTTGGAAAGTAGCTTTTCATGCTCCATTGCAACCCTTGGAGGTAATTTTAAAAATATGCCCAATAATACGTCATTGATTTCTTTCTCCCTGAGAAGAAAATCAGCAAGTGCTGGAAAAAAGACAAACTTCCTGCAACTGAGCTATCTGCACCATGGACACATTCTGAAATCTTATCCTCAATATTAAAATTCATGATCATTCAGCCCTTAGGCAATAGGCTCAGGCTTTAAAGACAATAAATACATTGCAGAGAAACACAGTTGAGCAAAACACTTGAAGTCTTAGAAATGGGGTTTATGACATTATCAGTGTCCTGAAGAAATGTTTTTATTTTATTCCTGATTTCAAAAACTCTTGAAAGCTGCTTTCTCTGACAGCTAGAGTACTTCAGTGTGGAAAAACTCTTGTACTAGAAGCCCATTTCTTGACATAACACATTAAAAAGATATGCTGCCAGTGGGCATAATTTGGATGGATTTACCACTTTCACTATTTCTATTAACCTTGAATCAAGGTCAAGTTGTGTTTGAAATTGTAGGCTTTATGATTATTCAGGTATGGTGAAGCCAACAGATCAGGAGAAAACTGCCATTGAAAAGACAGACTATTATACAGTTACAGGGAGAATGGGGGAAGATGAAGAAGCACCAGGGTTGGTTATGCAGCAAAGGTAAGGCGGGGGGAATGTGGGCAAGAGCCTTTATTGTGGCTTGCATGGGAAGGAAGAGGTGAGGCAGGGTAAACCAGGCAGGATTGGCTAGCTAGAATAATTTCATAAGGCTCTGGGAATAGGGACTATCCCTAGCTGTCTGCTATCTGGTCCTGGAGTGATTAGCAGCAGGTGTATAGTGCCCCCAAGGTGTGAGAGTCTGGTAAGCGAGGTGGTTGAGAGTAAGGACTTGGATTGGTTGGTTTGCATATGAAAGTCATGGTCACAGGGGAGTCATTTTCTCTCAAGGAACTGGCTAGCCCTGGGAGGGGCGGTCCCTCCAGTGTTAGCAAGGCCTGAGATGTCAAAGCATCAGCAAACAGAAAATGAAAGACATGCTTAACACAGGATGCAGACACTTGGCCACCAGCTGTTCTCAGTGAATAGGGCAATGTGTGGATGACATTACCAAGCAAACCCTTTTCTTTGCAAGCAAT
>PISX010038350.1:0-10280 GCA_004024625.1 Mellivora capensis
GTTCATCATCACTAGCCATCAGGGAGATTCAAATTAAAACCACATTGAGATACCACCTCACACCAGTTAGAATGGCCAAAATCAGCAAGACAGGAAACAACGTGTGTTGGAGAGGATGTGGAGAAAGGGGAACCCTCTTCCACTGTTGGTGGGAATGCAAGTTGGTGCAGCCACTCTGGAGAACAGTGTGGAGATTCCTTAAGAAATTAAAAATAGAGCTTCCCTATGACTCTGCAATTGCACTACTGGGTATTTACCCCAAAGATACAGATGTGGTGAAAAGAAGGGCCATCTGTACCCCAATGTTTATAGCAGCAATGGCCACGGTCGCCAAACTGTGGAAAGAACCAAGATGCCCTTCAATGGACAAATGGATAAGGAAGATGTGGTCCATATACACTATGGAATATTATGCCTCCATCAGAAAGGATGAATACCCAACTTTTGTAGCAACATGGACGGGACTGGAAGAGATTATGCTGAGTGAAATAAGTCAAGCAGAGAGAGTCAGTTATCATATGGTTTCACTTATTTGCGGAGCATAACAAATAACATGGAGGACATGGGGAGATGGAGAGGAGAAGGGAGTCGAGGGAAATTGGAGGGGGAGATGAACCATGAGAGACTATGGACTCTGAAAAACAACCTGAGGGTTTTGAAGGGGTGGGGGGTGGGAGGTTGGGGGAGCCAGGTGATGGGTATTATGGAGGGCACGCATTGCATGGAGCACTGGGTGTGGTGCAAAAACTATGAATTCTGTTATGCTGAAAAGAAAGAAATTTAAAAAAGGAATTAAAAAAAAAAGGCTGGTGTAACAGGGATATCTTAGGTCTTCTGTGTTTGCTAATGGGCTTTTCCCAAGAAAAAGTTAGTTTCTCATATCTTCATGACAGGAGATAGTTTTACAACTGATAGTAAGTAAAGCACCTACCAAAGTAAAGCCTTCATCTATCTCAGGGAAACTGAGACATAGAGGCTCTAATGGCTTTGAGGGCTACATTTCAAAGAGATGGCTTTCAGGTCCTTGAGAAAGACATTTCTGAGGTTGTTAAACTGCATCAGGCTTTTAAAAGATTAGCATACAGTTCAAATAGGTAGAGAAAGAATTTACAACTTTTCTAAAGTAAATGCTCTATAAGGAAAGGGTTATGGGATCTAGAGTCAAGAAGAAGACATTTAATAGAATTGAGGGGAGTATTAAATCTGTCTTGATCAGGGCCTTTGTACTTGATGTTACTTCTTTCTGGGACATTCCTCTCCCCAGTTCTTCTCCTTCTTGTCATTAGGACTTCACTTCAAAGAGGCCATCCCTGCAGCTGTCTACAATGTTCCCACCTCTAAACTTCCAGTCATTGCCGTCTTCATAGAATGCACCTTGAAGATTATTTTATTTCTTCACTTTCTTGTTTCTCCTACTAGCATGAAAGCAGGAATTTTGTGGTCTTATATGCTGATGGCTAATGTAGCTCTGGTACCTAGAACTCCACCTGATGTATTGCCTGGACTAATACATATCTGTTAAGTGAATGAATGAATGAATGGATGAACTGAAACTTCAGGAATGAAAGGAAAACTGCCTATGGCAAAGAATTACAGGCACTTGTCCTAAGAAACTAAAGATTATTTGAATAAGTCAAGAGAAGGTAACATTAAAATAACTTTTAGTTCATGTTTTCAGTAGAAAAGAGGATCATGACTCTGATGATGTCACATTAAGAATCCATATATCTGTATTTAGTTTAGTTTTAGATCATTATTCAACCCAGGAGAAAAGTTCAGAGGGAAATACATGGTTTGACAAAAAATCTTTAAAATAAACAGAGCAATATAATATGTCCTTGTCTATTCCATGAGAAGTAAAGGGTTTGTCTCTACAAATCACACAAGAAAGAATTAGCATTGCACCTGCGCAAAAGCGGAAGTGGTGAGACTACTTAAGAAATTGACACATAACTACTAAAAGCTGACTACTGTACGAGGAAATAAAAAGAATACAAGTAAAGTGCTCAAAGGAAGAGCACCTGGTGTACGTACAACCTAAAACAAAATGATAAAGGATGATATGGAACTCAGCTAATCCATTATTTAGAATTATCTGGAAAAACATTATTGAAATTATAAAGCTTTACAGTTAGAAAATCTTGGATCTTAGCCACGGTCTCTGTTTTTGTTCATGGGTATTATGAAGGGTCGCAAGTGGGTGTTTTCAAGATCTCTCTTGAGTCACATACTCTGAGGTTGTATGGATTTTCAAGTGCATAAAGGCAGAGAAATGCCTGGGAAGAAGGGAGGAGGCACAGAAACCTAATATCAAGCAGAACAGACATCCCATCCAGTCAGTAATAGTTAATTCATTTTAAAATTTCTGGACACTTGCATCTTCAAGTCAGAATTACAAACAAAATAAATCTAGTCTAAGGTGCTTGCTCCATCATGATTTCCAACAGATGAGAGAGAACTGGCCCACTCTTGAAAATGGTGCCCCCACCAAAACAAAAACCAAAAACAAAAACCCAAGATAATCAATGATTCTCTCATCTCACCTGTTATGTTTCATTTGTTATTTGCTATTGGCCCTATATTCTGAAAGTCCATCATGGATTTATTACACATAGATATATTTATATTAATAAATATATTTTTGCACAGCACTGAGATTTACAAAATACCTCCAGTTAATTAATGTATAATTAATTTATATGGTGTGTACAATAACCCAGGAAATAATATTATCCCCATTACAGAGATGGAGAAATTTGCTTAAGTATAGAGAACACTAATGGCTTGCTGTGGTCAAGGAGTTGGCAGATGGTGAATCTAGAACACAAATACAGTTCCCCTCAGTCTAAATCACCCTCTCTTTACTGTTCACCGTGTCCATAAAGTACCATTTCCACTCCCTTGAGAGTAGAATAGCTGCCAGGAGCTCTGCTTAATAAAATGGTAAAGCGACTCCACTAAAAATGATCCGGTAAGAAAAGCATGATTTATTTGTCTGTTTCTATTCTGCAGCCGAGCCCAAGGGAAAGTGATAATACATGCTGTGCTGAAGTTTAAATCGTGTTTTAAAAATACGGCAGGAAAAGTTCAGGAGAGGATTGAAACCATTTTATATCAGAAGCTAAAGGGCAAAACTGGGTCTTTATGTGTAGATTCTTCTTCATTTAAATTTTCAGGTAAGCCTTTTTATTATGGTATAGAATGATTTTCATCTTTTAATTTTAATGTCGTGTTTTTTATAAAAATGAAAACACTTCCCTCACATATAATTTCATATACAATGATTATCGCTTGTAACCACTGTTAAAGTAATCAATGTCCATGTTAATCAATTTCTTGATATAATAGCACTCTTGTATTCCTGGAATTAAACCTTACTTGATGATAGAGTTTTAAAAAAAAGAAAAAAAGTAGTCAGGGCCCCAAATAACATTTCTTTGCAAAACAAGGAAGCCATAAACTCTTTTTTTTTTTTTTTAGATTTTATTTATTTATTTATTTATTTATTTATTTATTTATTTGAGATAGAGAATGAGTGAGAGAGAGAGAAAGCAAGTGGGGGTGGAGGAGGGCTGGAGAGGCAGAGGGAGAAGCAGACTCCCCCCTGAACAGAGAACCCCACCCCCAGGACCCAGAGATCATGACACAAGCCAAAGACAGACACGTACTTAACCTACTGAGCCACCCAGGCACCCCATAAGGCAGCCATAAACTCTTAATGGCTTATTCTGTGGGTTGTGTTTTCTCCCTCAATTCTCTTGAATATCTCAAGAATCTAGACTCCTATATTCCAGAAATGAGTTTGAATCTCTTTATCATCAAGCCAACTTCCTGATAGGCCTTCAATGGACATTGTTTCTCTCACTCTTACATATAATCTAATTCTTTTTTATTTTTTTTTAAATTCCAGTGTAGTTAACATGCAGTGTTACACTACATGCAGTGTTATGTTAATTTCAGGTGTGCAGTTATACAATCTAATTCATATTCTTGGTCACTGAACAATATCGTGAAAGATAGCTTCTAAAAGGTAGGGACAAATGTCCCTTCATTCCCAGGATAATGAATGTCTCTCTGATCTTGATAAAAGTACAGCCAATGCTTGGCACAGCTAAGCTCGGCTATCAGTTCTCTGCTACCACAAATCTGACCAAGGGCAGAAAAGAATCCCTGTCCCTATAGGAAGGACGAAAAGGATGTTATGTGTGTGGGAAAAAGTAAATTGAGGCCAAAGTTTCATTTGCATAGCACATCAAAAGGATCAAAAGGCAAAACCTGAACATGTTTTTCCTAGATAAGAAACCATCATGTTATTGAAATGTGAGTCTCCTCAGGTTATTAGATGCTTTGTCTTAGACCTTCCTTCTCATACACCTTATCCTATGTGTGGTGACCTTGAAAGAGCACAGAGATATAAAGCAGATCTGCAATTTATAGAGAATTTGCCACCGAAGATATATTTTCAAAAATTCATCTGCTAGGGGCGCCTGGGTGGCTCAGTGGGTTAAAGCCTCTGCCTTCGGCTCAGGTCATGATCCCGGGGTCCTGGGATCGAGCACCATATTGGGCTCTTCGCTCAGCGTGGAACCTGCTTCCTCCTCTCTCTCTGACTGCCTCACTGCCTACTTGGGATCTTTGTCTGTCAAATAAATAAATAAAATCTCTAAAAAAAATTCATCTGCTAAAAACATGAACTTAAGTGGAAAGAAACAACATTACATTTCCAGTACTCCACCAACATTTAAGAACATTACAGAGGATCCCAGGAAAATTGACTTTCTGAGGGTCTTTTCCAGATACACTATTTTTTCCATAGTTCTATTTAATACAATGCCACCTTGCAATTTTATGAATAGTAACTGTTAAGAGCAATACACTTAAGCACAGATGGCCCTTTGGTATTGTCTTAGCCTCTACTTGCTGCTTAGAAACCCCACCTCCCTCCTGTTTCATCCCTCATCAGAAGATAGATGCCTTGTGAAACTGGGGGGTCGAAGGTGCAAAACCAAACCCGCAGTCAATTGGACCAGTTCTGCAAAACCGCACGGAAATGAGTTAACACAAAACTCACATTCAAGGCAGCTCTTACTGAAAGCAATTATGAATCTTCATCGGTCACCACGTAAATGGGTCTCTACTTTAGGGATTTATGGAAAGCTTGTTTAGATAGTCAAGGTTGCTGTCACAAGGTTGTCTTATTGATAGCCTGACCTTATGCTTCCTTGTTAGTTCTGTTGCTTAGAGGCCTGCTCCTAAGTACGTCAGCATTGGTGAATTTCACTTTTATGCAAGCTGCTTAACAAAGAGGAAAAGTCACTACTTCCTGCAGCTATGGCTTACACATCACTTGCCAGGGCTACTAGTTACAGCAATGGGCTGAATACAGAACGAGTGTTCCTATATTATTACGTCTGGAAAGAAAAGATAGAGGATAGAGGTTAAAATTGTGGGACATGATGAGATTTGAATCCCAGGTCCTCTATATCTCAGCTGTGTGACTTTGGAAAAATGGCCTAACATTTCTGGGCCTCAGTCTAAACATCTCATCATGGGGATGATGATAATAAAAAAAAATATTGCAAAAGGCTGTTGTATTACAAAGACCTCCTAAACTTTAAAAAACAGGACTGGTGTAAAGTTAGTATCATTAATTGGTTTTTATCAGGAGAAAAAAAAAAACCTTTATGTCCTATGGGTTATATATTTGTAAGTTAACTTCATATATATGTATATGCTATTCTTCCTATCAATAAGCTTGCCCATACCTTTCCCCCCCAACCCCCCATCCCCCGCCAAACTCAGGCCTCACTGTGGATGAGGAGTCAGAAACTGGAGGTGTTCCTAAGGGAGAAAGACCATCCCCCCCTCAAAGCACTAGTGCAGTAGGGGCAACTTGAAGTGCCCATCCCTAAAACTCCACCAGAGTGAAATCACTTTATCTGACAGAGCCTTAGCTTCTTCATCTTTACAAAGAAGATCATGGTTCATAGACTTCATAGTAGCTTTCTTTTTCTGAAAAAAATGAACACGCACATCTAAGGCCCTTAGTGCAATGCCTGACAAAAAAGGAATACTCTCAAAATAGTAACCCGGATAGATTTTCTTCTATACATATACTTTGCAAGAGTATTTTCACAGAGATCATGGTTATTCTTCTGGTAACTGTATTCTTGGATATTCATTCCACAACAACTGAATCTTAGGGAACATTCTATGTGCCTTTGATATATAGAGTCAAAACAGGGTAATAGCCCATGTAAAGAGATTTTACAAGCCCCAAGGATGAAGTAAATCAGTGGCAGCTGAACTGAGAGATAAAAATTATTACTTCTGTAGAAATAAAAAGTTAATCAAGTGTCCATTAATATTTCAGCGCTTAATAATTATACTACCCCAAGAAAACTGCTTTAGATCATTCTTAATTATAATACTAAATTACTATTGGCTTAATTTATTTATTCATTTACCAGATAAAGACTAACTAAATACTGACTATGGCTGAGGAAATTTGGATAAAATTCTACCTTACCATTTTTGGTTTATGCTAATATTAAATTCATTTCTTTTCCTATGCACATACCAAATGATACAGGAATGAGTATCAAAAAAGGGTAGTATTGATGATATTTTTAATAATTTGCCATGTATCATCATGACTAAAAGGCAAAATCTCACAGAATCTCCATTTAGAATTTTTATTCTCTATAACTGTCATGCATATTAAGTTATTTATTCCAGATCAGTTGGCAAAATCAGGAATAGTGAAAATAGGTTCCTGATTTCTGGTCCAAATTAAATTCATGAAAGTGTACTATTTATTGCACAGTAGACATTTGGAAGAACTTACAGAGGAAAACAACTTTAGAGAAATCTGGTCTGGTTGCCTCATTTACAGGTAAAGAAGAGTCAATGAAGTAAAATTCATTGTCACTCTAAGTCATAAAATAAATAATGAGCAAACCTGAGACTTTAACTCGTATCTTCTGAATGCACTGTGCATTCTCTACACTATTTCATGAATCAGTTTAAAACTGAGAACTGCGGGTCACCGGGGTGGCTCAGTGGGTTAAAGCCTCCACCTTCAACTCAGGCCATGATCCCAAGGTCCTGGGATTGAGCCCCGCATTGAATTCTGCTCAGCGGAGAACCTGCTTCTACAGGTTTAAAGATTCCAGTGGAAGAAAAATCTGGTTTCTTTTTCTAAATCTGAAGTCAGTCATTACAAATCAAAGTCTTCCAAACTCCGTCCTCAGTTTTAACATCAATGAAGAAAGCATGTAAATCCATATCTAACTTAAAGAATTGCTGAGAGGAGTTGAAATAAAATATTATGAAATATTAACTTTAGTAACCAATCTTGAAGTACTTGTACAAACACTTTGCCAGGCACTATGGGGAAATCAAAGAGAAAAAGAGGATTGTTCCTCTCAGCAAAAAGCCTATAAAATAAATAAATACATATCCAAGTATATGTAGTTAACCTTACACTGCTTAGTGTATATGAAAGGCACAATCAGTATCACTATTACACAAAAATATTTTAAGCTTATCCAATGTGAACGGTGTGATGTGGATTGGACCTAATGCTGTCATCAGCTGGTAAAATCAAACAATGACTGCAAGTTGCTAAATGAGAATAGTGGAAAACTTATTTTGTCAACAACATGCCCAAAACTCCACGCTTTTCAGTCCACTGGCCTCTAAACCCTTGTCATCACTTTTTGCCAACAGTCCCAGTAGAGATCAGATCCATATGACACAGCTCTCAGAGTAGCCAGTTCCTTTCCTTCACAGCACCTTCCAGGTTTTAATTATGTGTTCACTAAAATACTTATTTGATTACTGACCATCTCTTCCATCAGATAAGCTCCATGAGAGGAGGGGCCCTGTCCTTGTTTGTTCACCATTAAGTCTCCAAGCCTAGCGCAGGACCTGTTATATAGCGGTAAATGATTGTTGGGTGAATTAATGAATTCCATAATATCAAAGTTGCAAACGAAAACCAAAGTAGGAGAGAATATATATAGCCTTTCTCAACTGAAGTTCCAAAAAAGAATTAAGCCCTAACAAAAATGATGTGAGTGACTGTTTTCAGTTCTTTTAAGGATGATACATAGTTATGATTCCAGATTCATAAAAGAGAACTGCAGAAAGATAAAGGAGATTAAGAGTACAGTTCTCTTGATGGACCCTGAGTAATATATAGAATTGTTGAGTCATTATATTGTACACCTGAAACTCATACAACAATGATTGTTAATTATATTTCAATAATAAAAGAGGGGAGTTCATTCATTTCATAAAAATGAAAGCCCCCTTGGGCAGTAGAGCTTAACTCTCTTCTAGAATCCCAATTAAGGAGGGCTCATAGCAAGTGTGGTGCAAGTGTGTTACTACTTGATATTGCCACTCCCAGATTTAGGATGGAAAGAATGCTTCAATTATTAAGGCCCATGAACACAATGTTTAATTTTCCAGTCACTCCTGAATTCCACAAAAAATGACATTTTACTACCTTCCAAGGTAATAACAATCAGTATTTTTGAAGTGCACTCCTTAGCCACATTTTTTCCGTCAATTCTAAACTCCCTCATAAGGCAAATTCTTTATGAGGAAGTCATTAGCATTGACTTCAATGGGAAAAATTTTTATACATTCCCAAATTCCTGAATTTATGTTCTCTTATGCTTAAACAATATCACATTCCTTTAAAATAGAGATGATTAGGGTTCCTGAGCGGCTTAGTCAGTTAAGCATCTGCCTTTGGCTCAGGTCGTGATCTTGGGGTCCTGGGATCAAGCCCTGCATTGAGCCCCAGCGCCAGGCTCCTGCTGAATGGGGAGTCTTCTTCTCCCTCTGCCCGTCTTCCACCAACCCCTTCCCATGCTCTCTCACTCTCTCAAATAAATAAATAAAATCCTTTAAAAAAAAAAAATAGAGATGAGAGCCTCAACAGTTAAAATTGGTTAGCACAGTGAATTTTCCTTTATTACTTATTTTATAACATGATTACTTACATGATCTTGTTATTCTATAGTTTAACAACCAAACAGAACATACGAATAATACTTAATGTTTATGTAATTTAAATTTTAGTGCACAAAAATAGAACAAGGAAAACAATGCAAATGATATCTCACCAAACAAGTTGACCTCACAGAGTGATGTACTTGACACTCACTGCCAAAAACACACCAAGAGCTAAGAAAAAAATATCACACTATGCTAGATGTACCAACTACACGACTACAAGGATGACCACATGGTGGCTCTTCTAAAAGTTCTGAAAGGAAAAAATCAGGTCATTCCTTGTAAAAGTAAAGAAATATCTCATAAACCAAGTAAGAGTTTTAAATGAAGCACCTTATAAAGTTGAATGCTCATAACTTTAATAAGTATACTTAAAAATAATAATTTCCTACACAAAAATGCCTTGTACATACTGGTATGCTTAACTATCTATTGAATAGGTGTGAGAAATATTTTAAATATTTATGCTAAATCATATATTGTTAAAGTAAAAACTCAAATTCTGTGGAAGCAGCAGAAGGAATAATAACATAGAACTTTGTATACAAGAATGACAGTCCTGACCCATTATTAAGAGTTTTACAAGAGGAAGAACAAAGGTCTGGCCTACCATTCATTTGGGAGCAGCTGGCCAAGACTGAAATATGGATGATGATGTTAGTAGAATACATTCCATTCATGTGGCTTGATCCTAAGATAATGCATGGCTTCATTTCTACCATGTTTTAAGGAACTGAATTAACCAATCATTCTTTAATGATTCTTTAATCCTAGGGGACATTTTTAAAAAGCATTGTATTCCCCAGAGTGTCCTTCCTTTTTTTTATCTTTTTGAATTCTTTTTAATTTTTTTATTAATTTTATTAACATATAATGTACTATTTGTCCCAGGGGTATAGGTCTGTGAATCATCAGGCTTACACATTTCACAGCACTTATCATAGCACATACCCTCCCCAATGTCCATAAACCAACCACCCTCTCCCCAACCCCCCAGCAACCCTCAGTTTGTTTTGTGAGATTAAGAGTCTCTTATGGTTTGTCTCCCTCCCAATCCCATCTTGTTTCATTTTTTCCTTCCCTATCCTCCAAACCCCCTGCCCTGACTCTCAAATTTCTCATATCAGAGAGATCATATGATAATTGTCTTTCTCTAATTGACTTATTTTGCGTAGCATAATACCCTCTAGTTCCACCCACGTCATTGCAAATGGCAAGATTTCATTTCTTTTAATGGCTGCATAGTGTTC
>PISX010038351.1:0-10280 GCA_004024625.1 Mellivora capensis
ATACAAGGAACTACAAAAATCAATGACATAAACAAAAATAAATAACATTTTTTAAATGAGCACAAACCAAAGAGATACTCCACAAAAGAGAGAGTGAGCATGGCCAATAATGAAATCCACTGAACCTTGTTAATAATCATGAAAATGCAAATCAAGCTCAAGATGAGATAGCATTTTATTCCCACAATACGAGCAAAAATTAAGAAGTCTGACAATCCCAATCATGGATTAAAGTCTGATGCAAGAGGAACTAGTACAATACTAGCAGAAGTGTTATATGGAAAACAATATGACATTGTTTTATAAAATGAAACATGCTCACAGAGCATGACCTAGAAATTCAATTCTTAAGCATACACCTTAGAAAAACTTTCGACTCTGTTAACCTAGAGACATGTATAAGAGGGTTCATAAACAAGACAAAAATTATAAACAACTCAAATTTCCATCAACAGTAAAATCGATAAATTGTGAAATGTTCACACAACAAAATATTATAGCATGGTGGGAATGTATGACTGCAGCCAAATCATCAGCAGATACACATCCTACAAATGTAATGTTGAGGTTTTTCTTTAATGAGTGGTATAATATCTACACAGATAGTATAATGTTGTTTTTTATGAAGCTCAAAGATAAAAATGTATATTGTTTAGAGATTATACATATATGATACGGTTACTGTTAAAAAGAAGAAAGAACAAAAGGATATTAAAAACAAAAATTAGAATAGTAATATGGGGAAAAGATAGGGGAAGACATTGGGAACGAATTCATACGTAACATCAAAACTAAAGGATATCGGTCATCTTCTAGTTTTTAAATTGGGTAGTAGGTTTAGATGTATTCATTATTCGTTTTATTATCATTATTCCTAACTGACAAATAAGTTTGTAACAAGTAAGTTACATGTATTTTTGAAATAGAATGAATAAATGCAATGAAAATTGTAAAGTATATGTGCATAATATGTACATATACATATATATAAATTCAAATCATGTCACTCTTCTACTTGAAACCTTTCAGTGGCTCCCTACTTTGGTCTACAGAGCCCTGAATTATCTAGCTCTCCATCCTCCTCCTACATTTCCAGCTTTATTTCATTTCCTCTCCCTTTTTACTACACACTAGCCATCCTAGCTTTCCTTTGTATCTTCAAAGTGGCAAGCTCTTTCTTGCCTCAGAGCCTTTGTGCTTATTATTCCTTCTGCATGGAAGACCCTTCCCCACCAGTCCCCTCCGTCTTCTTTCTCAGATTTATATTAAGTCCTTTGTTATTTTGAACTTATATATTTATGCAATAATTCCTTTAACATTTGCCTTAAATGGTAACTAAGTTCCATGAAGAGAGGAACCGCAGTAATTTTGTTCATCTCTGTGTTCACCAGCATGTGAACATTCTGTCTAGAGTAGGCATTCAAAAAATATCTGTTGGAAAAGTAAATAAATTAACAGAAAATGAATGAGTATTAATAAATAGCATGAATACTCATTTGCAAGATGAGAGGAATAATCATGAAGCTGGTGTGTGTGTGTGTGTGTGTGTGTGTGAATGCATGCATGCACACTCAAATATATTACTAAAGATCTGCAATATGAGAAGATAGAGTGGGCGTGTGTTAAAATGACATCAATCTAAACACACATTATATAAAATAACAATAAAGATGATTAATAGTGCAAAAAAGAGAAAACATAAACACCAAATACTGGTAAACAATAGCATAAAAGTTTACATACACAAATAAAAGAGAGAAATATGGACCTGATTGTATCAACTTGGCAAAGTCATTAACCTTTTTGAACTTCAGTTTATCTGTAAGCACTCAATAAATGTTGAAAAAAATTTAACCTGTAAAATGGAAGGACTTTCTTTTCCAGGCTGAATGTTCTATGCCTTCTTAAATGAAGCTGAATAGTTAGAAATGCTTATCACTCAGTCATCCTCAAGATTTTCAAATCATTTTTACAACGAAAATTATTTTCCAATACTCTTCTCTCAAAGTGTATATAAAAGCATGGAAAAGACCCTGTAAGGAGAAAGAATGTAGAGAAATATTAGCATGGCTAAAGCTTCGCACCTTTCAAAATTAAAATCGGTCCAGATTTTAAAAGGATTTTTTCCATCTTTAAGGAATCACCGAATGTTTCCTTTAACAAAGAGTGGTGATCCTGGATGTTAGCACCTCCCGCATTGCCACTTGCAAACAATCACTTTTCTCCCATTTTATTTTCTATGGCTGGACACTAAGCAAGCATATCCCCAGGATAGAAGCCTCAGAAATAATGAATGAGCTCACGTGCCCTATTCTGAGTCAAGTGTACTTACTACCACCAAGCCATGGCCATCTTTCATAATTACCATCCCCTCTGACCAATCTATCAGGAGCACCACTGTTTACTCCCAAGGCAGCCCTGGCCTCAGCAGAAGTACACAACTTTTTGTTTTGCATATTTTACTTTCTGTTCTCTGTGGTTAAAGACTATTATACTATTACTGTGTCTGACAAATATAACCCAGTAGGTATCATGACACCACTTGGAGAGGAACATTTTTGAAGGATTTATGTCATAAGAAAACACACTAACAAATGTAGCTGAACAGATGGATGCTGATCACAGATTCTGAAAGGTTGAACACAGCAAGTAGTGAAGATTGATACCTACCTACAAAGCAGCAATCTGGGCTCCGAGAACAGCAGGCTGCCTCAGATATTTGGCATATTTATTGAAGCATTAAAAGAGTTTCACAGTCCTCCTAATTATTATACCTACCTCTGGTTACATAGAGCTAGTCTACAGTGAGTTTTCCCCTGATTTATTTAACTCTTAAATACCATAAACTTCTAAGCAATACCTATGTTCATTCCGAGGCAATAAATTTTCTGCCATGCTATTAAACGTTGTTTGCACTTTCGAAATGTCAGTGATATTTGCAGTTCTAAACACTGTTTTATGCCATTTTAAAGGTGCAGTTGTTAGTTTAAAAACCTCTCTCATATAAATGGCTCAGGGTCAAAAGACATGAAAAATCTCTGTTTCATCTTAAGTCTGTTCAAATGTGTTATATAAAAGAATGTCAGAAGGAAAATAAATCCTGGAAGATTTGCCTGCTTTGCAAAATGAAAGGAAGCGTTAGATTCATCTCAATTCCCATTTACAGTTTGGAAAAGTGTTTCTCGACTAAAGAAGTTTCAACACATCACTATAATCACTCCATTCACTCTATTTAGCTAAACACTGAAGATAACATCGTGGTTTTGATTAATGGCAATAGGAAAATGTCCTCTTCCCTGGAAACTGAAGATGCCAGTTTGTGAATGCTAAGACATGCCCTCACCTCCTGAATTTGTGCCTTCCACTTAAATCTCACAGCCTTTAAAGAAATCCTGAAAATCAAAGCTATTCAACAAGTTCAAAAACCCAGTGTGGTGACCAGAAGCCCCACTGCCCAAGCTCATGGATTCAAGAGATGCCTAGCCTCTTGTCAATGTTTACTGTATTTCACTAACCAAAATAATTAAAAACAATTATTCATTCACTCAATATTTTTTGAGCAGCTACTCAGTGCCAAACATAACATTAGGTACTGAGGAAAGAGCTATAAAGAAGAGGGAAAGGCCCAGCACCCACAAAGTTCACAGTCTACTGGTTAAGGTAAACATTAAACAAAAATGTTAAGTGGGATTCATGCTAAGAAACAAATCAAGATTATTTTGAGAGTATATTATAGAGAAGGCTTTCCTGTTCTGAGGGGTCAGAGAAGGCCTCCTCGAGGCAATAGCATTTAAATGGCGAGCTTGTGGAAGAAAAGGAATCAGCCACAGTTAGAGAAGCCACTGGCCTTCGTTCCAATAAATTTGCAAGCTACTCTCATCCTAGACAATAAGATCCCCCCTTATAGCTATTCCAACTACCAAACCACAGGCTTATTTAGAAGAGAAGGTAACAAATTCTTCTCTTCCCCAGATTAGATACTATGGCTTGCCAAATAATGATTTGTATCCTTAACTGACAAGTCCTTTCCTTCTCCCATGTGACCTTTCTTATTCCTGCTGTGATAAATGGAGCTAAACTTAATCCAGGAGAAAGGTGACATATTGGCCCAGGGAAACAAAGGAAAAGCCAGGGGTTCAAGTGTAATGCAGCAAGATACAGACGCACTCTGGGATGATCCATTCTCTTCAACCGTTCACACTCACCAGAAAGACCCTTTGAGAAGTACCACAGTGTGCCAGAATACCAAGGAAGTCATGCCTATGGGTGACATAGGCATAAAGAGAGTTTAAGAGCACTCCTGCAGTTTCTGCATCTCCAAAATTTCCATAGGTGCCCAGTTGGGGGGCATAGAAGTTGTCAAAGAGAGCTAGTGGGTATGCCCATTATCCCAGGGTTATGATGTAAGAACACGCAAAAAAGGATATAGTAGTAAGGACAGCTCTGCCCTCTCCACCACCCAAGACTATTCTTGGAAACAGGAGAAGATGTAGTTGCATAATAGTTGTGTGCCACTGTGAGAAGTGACATTAGCAGTTTAAACCCTGGAAACAAATGCATAAGAGATATGCATAATCCAACCAGATGTCATTACACTATAAGAATCAGATGGGAACATACAAAAAAAAAATCCTGAATTCACTGAGGCAGTAGGCATTGACTCAAGGAAGTCAGCTGTGAACTTGGGTGAGGGGACAGTTTGATGACTATTCTTCTATTGACTATTGACTATTTCATGTATTCAAATTAGGTAACCATGATGTAAGACAGATTTCAAGGAATAACGTGAATTTGTAAGAACAACCGCAGCTGAAGGATATGGATCTAGAGTTCCCTGTGGCCATAGTGATTTAGAAAGGAGCCCAGTTTACACAAATGCACACAATAGAATCTCTGTGGAATGTCGTTGCTCCTGGCACTGCATCCCACTCCCACATCTCTGACTGGCGAGTGATCTCAGTTCACTTGTTTTTCTTTTTTCTTTTCAGTGTAACGGAATTCATAGTTTTTGCACCACACCCAGTGCTCCATGCACTACGTGCCCTCCCTAATACCCACCACCTGGCTCCCCCAACCTCCCACCCCCCCCCCTGCCCCTTCAAAACCCTCTCAGTTCACTTGTAATGGCAAGTGCAGCTTACCTGACCTGAGGGGATGCACAACTCCCCTTAGGACAAAGTCTTTTTAAAGTCTTCAGGAGGTTTGGAATAAAATATAGAGATAATAAAGTGAACCACATCCATAGTAATAATACCAATATGTGAAGTTCAGAATAATGTCTGTGCACTTGGTATTTAGTGTGCATCTAGAAGAGACTGGCGTATTTTAGAATGGCACTTTAAGCAGAGAAGAGATTCCAATTTTAAAATTTCATTGATTTGTGACTTTTATTAAAGTATATAAGTCATTCTTATATTTATTTTTTAAAGTACTAGAATGATTAAAAGAACTGATATTCTTTATAAGTTTAACTTACTAAATATATAAAAGTTGTCCAAGCACTTAGTAAGATTTTGGGTTTTGGTATCATAAATTAACCTGGTCAGGTGGGACGCCTGTGTGGCTCAGTTGGTTAAGCATCTGCCTTCAGCTCAGGTCATGATCCCAGAGTCCCAGGATCAAGTCCAGCATCTGGTTTCCTGCTTAGTGGGGAGTCTGCTTCTCCCTTTGCCCCTCACCCTGCTCATATTTTCTCTCTCTATCTCGTTCTCTCTCTTTTGCTCTCTCAAATAAATAAATAAATAAAATCTTTTTAAAAAATTGTTAAATTCACCCAGTCAGGTATTTGAAGTGCTGAAAAAGATAATCAGATATATTAGATTTAAATACACATTTTGAAATGTTGAAGAGAATTGAGGCACCTAAGTTCACAAACTATTATTCACTTAATTAAGCAGAATTTAGCCTGTTCAGCCCGAGTTGATCTAACATTAATCGAAGGCTTCTTGAAAGTGATTGAAAAAATATACTAGATTTATGGAATTGACTAATTTTTTAAATTGAATTTAAAGGTCAGGAGAAAATTTCTTTTTAATTTATAATTTTGAAAAAAATTAATATAAAACCAAGTAACTGCAAATAGTGCTTCCCACACACAAAGGGCCCTCTTCAACAGCAAAAAAATTCAGTGATGGAACTTAGTCATTCTCCCACAGACCGTTTCAATCATTATCTCAGGGAGCACTGTGTATTTCCTATATCAGAAACCAGACTAATAGTGGTAGAAACTGAAGGCTGGCCACTCAAGATGCCATTCTCAATTCCATCTCCCTTGCTTGTATCTCATGACAAAAGTGGAAACCCAGAAAGTCACTTTCCCTACCTTCTTCACGGCAAGCAGTAGCCTGTGACTCATTTCTGCTAAGAGCAAATTTTTAAGGACCTCCTGCTCTCCTGATAAAAGATGTATATACAAGTTGCACCTACTGATTAATGATGGTTCTCCCCTCCTTTTTTTTTGCCTTGGAAAGCTTATATGTCAGGCTGTGCAGCGGCCATTTTGTGACCATGAAGTAAAAAACACAAAATTGAAAAGCCAACATGCGATGAATGGCAGAGCAGAAAGATAGCAAAAGCCTTCATCACTCAACTGTCAGAACAACTTTGAAGCCACTTGCAGCTGGATTTTCTTATTACCAATTACTATTTAAGTCTGTGGCTATGAAATTCACACATGTATATCTCCTCTCTAGCTCAGATCTTAGGGGACTACCTGGCATCAAACAGGAGAGATAAATTGGTAAATGAAAATGCTTACAAAAGATATCTACCCTACTACATTAACTTAAAACATAAATTGAGTCCTTACTATACCTCTGGCTCTGCTCAAGTTTGCTTTTGCTAATTAAAGTAACTTCTAATATTTAAAGTAAACAGTTGACTTTGTAAGCTTCAGTGATACAAACCACAAAAGATGCATCTGAACTAGAGGATTCCCAATGCTATTCAGAAGACTGAAAGCTCTGAAAAGAAATCAAGCACTGGTCCAAAAAGAAGATGAAAAACAGATGTTCTCCTTTCTCTCTTTTCCATTATTGGAATTGTAAAGATTTTACCTCTTTTCATATTGATCTCACCTACGATTTCTTAAATGCCTGAAAAGATTAAATGTTGAAATGTTGTCTTTTTCTATGATCCAGCTGAACCCAATGAAATTTTCTGCCTATGTTCTGTGATACACACTTGGAATATAAGGAAGCACTATGGATAGAAAAGGGTATTTCGGTTGTTGTAGGAGTAGGAAGCATGAGAAGCCAACCCAACAAATCTGATTTACTAAAAGGGAGAAGAAGATAGAAGCCCACAAAATCTAGCCCAGTGGAGCCCATATTTTAAAATTTGGCTAAAAGAAAATTATCTGACTTAATCACCTCATCAATATCATCATCTAAGAGAGGAAGCATGCAAATGTATCTATTGATTTTGCTTTGGCTTTATAAGTAAATTGCACATTGTTGTTTATCTAAGCATTTCCAAAACTACAGAGTAAGCAAAATGGAATATAAACCATTTTACATTTGGATTCAGTTCATTCATTAACTTTGATAAGAGTATTTCGTATTTTGGTTTCAGCCAGAAATTCATTCAAAAGCAGGTCAATAAATAGAGCAGACAGAGCAATGAATGGATGCATATTATTGTAAAAATAAAGAAATGGCTACTCCCAGTTTTGCCGAGCACTTTGTATAGCCTGATGTGGGCTAAGTCACATTTCAATCATAATTTAACCCTTATCAGTTGAATGTCTCCTTACCAGACAACACTTCTGCCCCCATCTTTTGCAAGAGCTCACTCCACTCCATCCATACTTCCTACCTATTCCTCCATCAACAGATGGTGTATTTTCTCTTCTGTAGGAATGGTGGTTGCCTTGCCTTCCACTACATAGCTTGCATCAAACTAATTTTTAGTTAATCCACATCAACAACTCCTCGAGGGGACTGTCAGTATCTGCAAGCCCTC
Source organism: Mellivora capensis (assembly GCA_004024625.1). Lineage (NCBI taxonomy): Eukaryota > Metazoa > Chordata > Mammalia > Carnivora > Mustelidae > Mellivora > Mellivora capensis. The sequence goes on from PISX010038351.1 coordinate 7,963, forward strand.
AGCAGAGAGACGTGCCCTCAGGGAAAAAAAGTCTTTTTAATAAATAGCATCTTTCAACCTCCTTACAATAATTTTTCCTACATCATGTTTATATTTCAAGTAACTCTTTAGCATTTTTAAAGTACATATAAAATGTATGGCAAAACTTATCTTTTACTCTATCCGAGGGAATAAAAGGGGTAATGTGGAGGTGGGCCTGCTGACATTAAATACATGTTTAGTATATACATGGAAATATACAGATATAGATGTATTTTACATAATATAGAAATATATAGATAGAGAGATACATAATATATACAGGTAGAAAAATTAACAACTAGCATACACATCTACTGTACTTTATATCTTAAAAACATCTTTCAAATGTGTTAGTCATACATTTACTCAAAGTATGTATTGATAACCTACTATGTCAAGCACTGTTACCGATAAGTGAGATAAATAAGTAAATAACAAATCATTCAAAGATCCCTATCCCTGTAAAGCCCAGCAAAGGGAGACATATAAATTTTTCGATCACCATAAATTACTATATCCCAGTTTATACCTACTACTGGTATACTTTAATATATCTCCCACTCTCAAAAATTTCCCAGTTGGTACAGAATTATATGGCCACTGTATAAATATGTATTATATTAAAAAATGAATAGTGCTATGGAAAAAAAAAGTCAAGCAGAGAAAGGGGGACTGAAAAGAAAGGTGGTTGCCATTTTGAATAGGATAGGCACAGTAGGTTCCAATAAGAAAGTGGCATTTGGGCAGAGTCTTGAAGGAAATATGAGCATTGTGTTCCTGAAAGAGGCAAAAACCTGAGTTGAGACTATAGTTAGTGTGATTGAGGAATGCCAAGTAAACCAGTGAAGCTGGAGCAGAGTGAATGAGAGCACTAGATGAGAAGAGGAGGTCAGCCTGGTAACATAGGTGGGCAGACCATGGAGGGACATGTAGGTCAACATTAGATCTTTGGCTTTAATTCCAAGTGAATTATTGAACCACTGGAGGATTTGGAACAGAACAGTGAGTCCCGTTGATATCAAACTTGCTTTTAGCAGGATCACTCTTGCTCCATTCAGGATGGAGTTGACAGGTGGAGTGGATCAGGAAGACCAGTTGGTCTGCCATTACACTAATCCAAGAAAGAAATACTGGCAGTTGGACCAGAGTGGTAGCAGTGAAGATAGTCAGAAATAGTTAGATTCAGGGTATATTTTGAAGATATATTCAATTAGATATTCATAATAATTCTGCGATGTAAACAAGAAAGATATTATTATTCCCATTTTACAAATGAAGAAACCAGAACTCAGGTTGTAACTTGCTTAAGTTTACACAACTAATTGAATGGAAGAAAGAGCATAGAAATTAAGTCTCCTATTAGTCTCAGAATTTGTGTATGTTACACATTGATTTCCAAACGTAACACAGACTATACAATAAGCATGCATTCTCCTCATAAAAGGCCCCAAGGGAGTATTCTTCAGCACAAATAGGTGAAAATGCCTTTATCAGCATCAGCTTGGGGTTCTATCTGCAACACATGTTAAGGATTATGTCCTCTCTCAGATGTGACAACCTTGACTGAAATGATTAATGACTTGTGCATATATGGACCTGGCTTAAAAAATCCTCTAAAAGAGCAGTATCATATAATGGGAAGAGGAAAGGGATAGATTTGGGTTTAAATCCTACCTGGACATGTATAAGCTATGAATTTAACACAAGTTACCCAGTATGCCTCCTGAGATTGTTGAGAACATTAAATTTTAAAAAGTCTAAAAAACACACCAGGCAGGTTCTCATGGGATGATTCTACTGCCTGGAATTCTCCTCCTCCAGCTATTTATCTAATGGTCTCCTATTTGCTCAAATGGTACCTCCTCCGAGACCCCTTCCCTGACCACCCAGCTTCATTTTCTTAAGAACGCTTATTACTATATGCTGTTAAATTAATATTAAATTATGCATTTATAGTCTCTTACCAACTAAAAAGTAGTTCCATAAGAACAAGGACTTTTTTTCATTATATCCCCAATACCTAGAACAGTTCCTTGTACACAATGGGCCCCGGTGGGATGAAGAAATGAGTCTTGTGTCCCTTTCCTGCTCACTCCTTCAATCACTGGGAGACATTGGTCTCCTTTCAATGCTCTGGGCTCTTTCCCATTTCAAGGGCTTTGCCTCTAGAGTTCTCTGCCTGGCACACTCTTTCTCCTACTCTGTGTCTATTGAAACTCTACTCATTCTTCCAATCTTGGCCAAAATGGACAATTCCTTAGAGTGGGCTTCCCTGATCCTGGACTAGGCCAGTTCTC
>PISX010038352.1:0-10258 GCA_004024625.1 Mellivora capensis
TTTTTTTTTTTAAAGATTTTATTTATTTATTTAACAGAGAGAGAGAGAGAGATCACAAGTAGGCAGAGAGGCAGGCAGGGAGAGAGGGGAGAAGCAGGCTCCCCGCTGAGCAGAGAGCCCGATGTGGGGCTCCATCCCAGGACCTTGGAATCATGACCTGAGCCGAAGGCAGAGGTTTAACCCACTGAGCCACACAGGTGCCCCCCTTCCATGTATTCTTGAAATTTTTAAAAATTCTGTAATTTGAACATGTTGGATTATGTGTAACATACAGAAGTTAATAATAATAACAAACATTTGGGAACTAACCACTTAAGGACTAACTAGGTGTACCAATATAGTTGAAGAGCTACCTATGAGCACCTCTGTAACCGCATGTTCCTATTTTTCCCCAACCCCTGAAGTAACTGCTATTCTGGATTTTTTATATCCTCTTTTTAAAATTATAATACCACAAAGGTATTTTTTTTGTTCTGAGTTTAATAATTGTTTATAGCTTTTGTAAACTTTGCACAAATGGTATTTTATTATAGAGGAGGACCTATTTTACAAATCTTTATACGTTCCAAAGGAAACACTCAGGTGGTATCATAAAAGAATACATAGAAAAATTTTCATTGTGCACATCCTAATTTATAACAAAATAGTGGTGGACTTATTTTTGGACTGTGTGGTTATTGCTGTGTCACATACAAAATAAAGTGCTTTATCCATAATGTAGAAATACAGCAGAAGTATTTCCATACACTAGTTTTCTTAGGTTGTGCAGAAATGTTTCGATGAGATTCACAGTGTACTCCTTGGAAGAGTGACAGTATGTCATTTGATTGCCCTTTGGACCTCAGCATTTCTTTAGTGGGTTTCATTCAGTTTGTTGATTGTATAAGCATTTGAGACTCAGGATCCAAAATGTCTCCATGTATCTGAATTTCTTTCTCAATCATGGAATTGTGGTATTTTCAAAGGAAATGTGTAGGAAAAGATGAGGTCATGATGACTGCCAAAATAATTCATTTCTTTCTTCTTTGTGTTTAAGAGTTGGAAACATTTCTTGATGACCTCAGTGTAGAATGTTAAATCTTAGGGGTGGGACTGTATGAGGGGAAAATGTTAATACTCAGAACTCCATTTGTATTTGTATTTTTTTTTTCATTCACTGTCATGTTTCTAAGACCCATTCATGTTGCCTACAGCTATAGTTCATTCTCACTGCTGTATGGTGTTCCATTGTGTAAGTCAGCCTAATTCATTTAACCATTTTTCTACCAGTGGACATTTGAGTATTTTTCTTTCTTTCTTTTTTTTTTTTATTTTTAAGTATGCTTATATTTGGCACACAATTACAAAACTTCTGTAATGATGTACCTAGAATTGCTCATTGAAGGGCATACAGATTTTCTAGTTGTTTTCCAGCAACTGTACCAATTTTAACACCTGCTGTGAGGATTTTACCAATTTAAATACCTAATAGCGAGACGCCTGGGTGGCTCAGTTGGTTAAGCGGCTGCCTTCGGCTCAGGTCATGATCCCAGCGTCCTGGGATCGAGTCCCACGTCGGGCTCCTTGCTCGGCAGGGAGCCTGCTTCTCCCTCTGTCTCTGCCTGCCACTCTGCCTGTGCTCGCTCACTCTCCCTCTCTCTCTGACAAATTAAAAAAAAAAAATTAAAAAAAATAAATACCTAATAGCAGTCTGTAAGAACACCTTCCTTGCCCTTTTTTTGGCCATTTTTTGGTGCTGGCAACATTTCTAGTTTTTATCATCCTAGTGAGTTTATTTATTTTTCTAGTGAGTTTAAAAATAACATCTGTGGTTTTAACTTGTATTTCACTGATGAATATGCGATTCTCCATCTTTTCATATACTAACTGGCCTTACAAGTTTCCTTGATCTATAAAATTTCTGTTCAGGTTTTTTGTCCATTTGATTACTTATGTTGCTTTTATCCTGCCTTTTTTTTTTTTTTAAAGATTTTATTTATTTATTTGACAGACAGAGATCACAAGTAGGCAGAGAGACAGGCAGAGACAGAGAAAGGAGGAGGAAGCAGGCTCGCCGCTGAGCAGAGAGCCCCATATGGGGCTCGATCCCAGAACCCTGAGATCATGACCTGAGCTGAAGGCAGAGGCCTTATATCCTGCTTTTGTAGACTTTCTCATGTAGTTTAAACACAAGTCTTTAATCAGCTTTGTGTTTTATAACTATCTTCCCGTTTGTAGCTATCTTTTTAATTTGCTTTATTATGTTTTATGATAAACAGAAGTTCTTGGTTTCCATATAGTCAAAATACTCACACTTTTCTTTTTTGGTTGGTATACTTGTTTAAGAAATCCTTTCCTGGCAGGGCACACACACACAAAAATTTCTGAGTTTTCTGCTCAAATTTCTTCTAAAAATTTTGAAGTTTGTCTTTCATATGTACATCACTAATCCATCTTGAATTGATTTTGTGTATGATGTGAGGATCCAGTTTAATTTTTCCATGTAGATAATTTTAGTACTATTTAGTTGTCCCTTTTATTCCTCAGATCTGCATTTTTACGTCTGTTACATGAGGATGTTCTTAAGTACCTTGGTCTCTTTTGGGGTCCCTATTTTTGTTTTGTTTTATTTACCCTTCATCATCTTGCCAGGCATTTATTTGTTTTAGTGTTTCCTAAGAATTCAAACTTTGTTAATCCTTTTTTTTTTCTTTTTTCTTTTTCTTTTTCTTTTTTTAGATTTTATTTATTTCAGGGACCCAGTGAGCATGTGTGTGAGCAGGGGGAGGGGGAGACGGAGAGAGAGAAACCTAAGCCGACTCTGTGCACAGAGCCCGAAGCAGTGCTCAATATCACTACTCCAAGATCACCAATCGAGCTGTAATCAGGAGTCCAATAACTGACTGAGCCACCCAGGCTCCCTTTTGTTAATCCTTTGTTACCTTTCTTCTGCTTAATTAGTTTCGTTTCTTTATTCTGTACTTTTCTGGGGTTTACTCTGTTGATTTCTTTCTAGCTTAAACAAACTGGCCTATTAACTTACAAATTTTCAGCCTTTCTTTTCCTAGTGTAAATCTTTAAGGCCATAGATTTGCCTCTAAGTTAACTTTTGTTGTATCCTGTTGTATCCTACAAATTTTTATGTAATACCTTCAATTCTTAATATTTAAAAAAAAATTTTTCAGCATGATTTCTTCTGACCCATGAAATATTTAGAAGTTTTATTTTCTATTTGTGTTTTTAAAATTATCTTCCATTATTGCTTTTTTTTAAGATTTTATTTGTTTGAGAGAGAGAGAGAGTGTGCGCACATGTGCACACAAGCAGAGGGCAGAGGGAGGCAGAAAAGCAGACTCCCTGCCGAGCAGGGAGTCCAATGCAGGATTCGATCCCAGGACCCTGGGATTATGACCTGAGCCAAAGGCAAGCCTTTAACCAACTGAGCCACCCAGGTGCCCCCTATTATTATGTTTTTTGTTTTGTTTTGTGTTTGGTCACAGGCCTCAGAACAACATCCATATTCTTTGAATAAAGTGAGATTTTCATTATGTCCCAGTATGTATTCATTTTCTGTATGTTCATTTATGCTTGAAAAGAATGTTTATTTTCTAATAGCTGGATATAAGGTTCTGTATATGTTTGTTAAGTCTTGGTTGTTCATCATTTTTTTATTTTTATTTTTTGGTCTATTTAACCTATGAAAAATTGGAGTGTATTGAAATCACCCACAACAATGCCAGTTTGTAAATTTCTTTCTGTAGCTACAAAAATCCTTTGAGGTTTTTTTCCCCTCACCAAGAAATGTTGAATTTGCCTGGATATTTTGTCTTGTTTGGATAGATACTTGATTTGCTCAGGAATGTTTCAGGATAGCTAGAGAGTAGGAAAAAAGTGCAGGATGTGGAGGTCTATTCTTTATAAACTTCACCCTCATTTTAACCTAATCCATCAGCTCGGAGAGTGACATACTTAGAGTACTGAACTTACAAGCTGGGTTCCTCAGTTGTCTTTGGCTCAGGTGCAGATTTGGACCTTTTCTTCTTTTTTTTTTCTTTCTTTCTTCCTTCTCTTTCTTTCTTTCTTTCTTTTTTTTTTTTTTTTTTTTTTTTTTTTTTTTTTTTTTTTTTTTTTTTTTTTTTTTTTTTTTTTTTTTTTTTTTTTTTTGCGTGGGCTCCAAGCCTATGTGGAGCCCAACAAGGGCTCAAACTTAACAATGATGAGATCAAGACACTTAACTGATTGAGCTACCCAGGCGCCCCCAGATTTGGAATTTTGATCCTTTTTGCCATGTTTCCTTTCAGACTCCTTCCATTTGTCTTTGTTCCCTTCATATCTTGGGCCCTGCTGGACTTCCCGCTTCTACCTTTTTGGACACTCACACCATCTAGTTTATTTTTACCTTTCCAGGTTGATCTTCCTGAGATGTTTGAGCTAGAGCTACTTTCCTCTGATCCTTTGTAGGAGATTGCTGTTCTGTTTGAGCTCTGAAATCAAGCTTAAGAATCAACACTTCAGGGGCACCTGGGTGGCTCAGTGGGTTGAGCCTCTGCCTTCAGCTCAGGTCATGATCTTAGGGTCCTGGGATCGAGCGCCGCATCGGGCTCTCTGCTCAGCGGGGAACTTGCTTCCCTTCCTCTCTCTCTCTGCCTGCCTCTCTGCCTACTTGTGATCTCTGTCAAATAAATAAATGAAATCTTTAAAAAAAAAAAAAAAGAATTAACACTTCACTTCACCCAAGCATCCACTTTTGATGGAAGGGACAGCATTACCTTTAGCAGCTGGTCGGGTTTGGGAAGATGAGAAGTTGGAGAGTGGCAGTCTTATGCTGTACGAGTATTTCATTTTCCAGATTTCTCACTTTCTCTCCTTTGTGCATCCTGCTCTGGCTGCTGATGCAGCTGAGGTCCCAGTTTGAGATGAGAAACTTCCTGTCCTTGACTATTCTTGTTCCCGAGTTTTTTCACTTTGCCAGTTTGAGTGTCTCCTCTAAGGCTGTCATTCTAGTTCTGGTTCATCTAGCTGATGCTGCGATTTCTCCTGTTCTTCCTGGAGCTGCTTTTCAACTTGTTGTTCTCTTATAGCTGGGTTAATAGGCCTTGCTGCTCCAAACATAGAAGTTGCTTGACTAGACTGGGAGGTAGTAGCCAAGGAGTCATCTTCCTTAGGAGTACTCTGAAGCTTTAGATTCCGTTTGGTTCTTTGGGATGACCTCTGTTATTGCATCTGTAATCATCCCCAGAATAATCATCTTTGGAGCTCCTCAGCTGAACATCATGTCTATCATATTGGTCTTCCTGGTGGTCCCACTTCCCCTGCAGTCATCATCCATGTTGTACCCACCACCACATATACTTCTGCTGCTGTTTCATCCTGGAGTCATACCCTCAATCATAGTCTCTGTTAGTAATCAGTGTTAGTAATCATAGCAATCCTGGCCTCCATAATAGTCATGATGTTTGCCTTCAAAACTATCATCACCTCTTCTAGGTAGATAGTCATCCAGGCTGTCTGGGTATTTTGTGAGAATCCCGATTCCTTGTTCCATCAAAAGAATGAGCATCCTTGTCTTTATCTTGAGCTTGGTCAAGAGTGTCCACTGGAATTTTGTTAACCAGAGACTCTTTATTGAGGCTCAGGGTACCAAGCAAGGAAGGCATGTTCTCAAACTCTATGTGGTCAAAACCTTTCAACCTCTCTGGTTTGCTGGGTTCAAATGGTAAATGCACTCTACTGATACTTAATTCTCTTAAGAATTCCTTAATGTGGACTTCTGTCATGTCATCACAAGTTGTGTTCCCTAGAGAAGCAGCAATTTGGGAAGATAGCTCTGCTTGATACTAGCTTGCCAGGCAGTCTGTGGAGCAGTGGTCAGTTGGAGGTGCCTTGCACATATTGTCATCATTACTGTGCCACGTGGTTGAAACATCTTCCAGATTAGTCTGGCTTACTGGTTTGGGGACAGATATGCTTCCCCCACCAGTACTGCCATCCTCAGTCGGGAAGTCTGTTAGGCAGATAGCCTTCTCCATCTTTCTTGCTGAGGCCACCATGTGGGGAAGCATTTTTTTTAAAGCATGCAAATTTACAGTTTTAGGTCTACTTATTTGCATGTTGTATCATTTTCTTTGTTCTCCTTAATAATGCTGTTTGTCTGCTATTATCACTGATCCCAGCTTTCTGTTATATTTGTCTAGTATGTTCTTTTCCATATTTTGCTTTCATCTGATCGGTATCTTTACTTGGTAGGTATTTCTTATCTTTTGAATGTATCTGTGTATTTGTTGTGATTATTTTGATGTTTGGACTCTATTACTTTGTGCTTTCTGATAGTTTTGGTTATTTATGCTTTTTTTCCTGTCTAGACTTTTTGGATGGGTTGAGTTGCTAGTTTTTTAAAATGCTTTTCTACTCTACTAGCTTGGAAATTATAGTCTGTTTCTATAATTTTATGATTACCCTTGAAATTCTGCTGGGAATGCAGTACGGTCTAAAATTAAAGCAGATTATAATCCTTCTGCTGAATAATGCAAGGATTTACACAGTTAACTCCTATCCTTTTCTCCCCTGCCCTGCCCCCTCTCCTATATGCTTCTGTTCATTGTTCCATATATTAATGGTTTATACTGGTTTTCTTTAAATACTGTAATAAGTTGCTATTTTATTCAGACAAAATTTATTTAGATATACTTGTATGCTTACCAGTTTCTTCACTCATCTTTCCCTTCTTGCCTCTTAGAGCATCCTTCTGTGGTAATTTTGTTCTTTTATGAAACATGTTCTTTAGGTTTTCTTAAAGGTCTACTGTTGATAAACTCTATATTGGTTTTTCTGGCAATGTCTTAATGCCTTTCATATTCCCCAAAGAGAGTTTTGGTGGTTGAATAATTTTTTACTCATTTCTTTGTAAATAAGCTTGTTCTCTACTTTCTATGCCTTCATTGTTGCTGTTGAGAATTCTGCTGTCACACTAGTCGCTTGTTTGGTGTGCAGTCTCTTTTCTCTATCTGCTTTTTATCTTGGTCCTTTTTTGGTGTCCTGCATTTTCACTGCTCTGTGGCCACCTGTGAATGTCTTTGTTTATCCCACCTTTTATTTATTTATTTATACATATATATATATGTATATGTGTATATGTATTTGTGGATGCATATATGAATGTATATATACACGTGCATATATATGCTGTATTTCTTAGAATTATGGATAAATGTCTTTCATTGTTTCTAGGAAATTAAGTCATTTTCTCTCCTAGTGTGACCTCTTCTTTTTTCATTTCCAGGGTTATGAGTAGAAATATATGTCCAATTACCTTCATGTCTTTTAGCCTTCCTTTGCTTTTTCCATCTCTTTATTTCAGTACTACTTAATAAATGACTTTTTTAGATTCATATTCAAGTCTGCTGATTCTCTCAAGTTCTATCTAATCTGAAAAAACTAGAATTTAATTAATAATCATATTGACATTGGCTCATTAATTATGACAAATGTGGCATACTAATGTGCGATGTTAATAGTGGGGGAAGCTGGGGTATATGAGAATTCTGTTATCGTCACAACTTTTCCTGTAAATCTGAAACTATTTCAAAAATAAAGAGTTAAAACAGGGGTGCCTGGGTGGCTCAGTCTGTTAAGTGTCTGCCTTCTGCCTTCAGCTCAGGTTATGATCCCAGGGTCCTGGGATCAAATCCCACAGCAGACTTCCTGATTGGGGGGAATGCGGGGTATGGAAGGAGTCTGCTTCACCCTCCACCTCTCCTCCCTGAACATGCTCTCTCTCTCAAATAGATAAATAAAATCTTTAAAAAAGAAGAGTTAAATTCTGACTCTTTTTCAAATATGCAATGCCATTTTTCTTTTTGCTTGACCATGTTTTATCTTTTGTTGCTAAAACTGAATTTTTAAAAGTTTATACTTAATAATTACAATACGTAAAAATCCGTAAAGAGTCAGAAACTATTATTTTTTGTTTCTGCTCGGTAGTGGTGGCTTGTTTTTTTGTAAGTTTGATTTTTTTTTTTTTTAACTGTAGGCTCATAATTGGTTGCTCTTTGTTTTGGGTAACCCCAGTGGCTTAAATTGGGGTGCTTTCCTGCAAGCATAATGTATATGCTTCTTCTGTGCTTCAGGTTACAGCTGATTTGGGCTTTTTCTTCTTGTGGGAGTCTCAGCTCCCTTACCTTGGAGCAGGCCCAATGCTTTCTCTCTCGATCCCAATACTACTATCAGCTTGCACATCCAGGGCAATACTCTAGTTAAAAAAAAAAAATTTTTTTCACTTACTACTACTCACTGTGCTCTTCTTTTTCAACTCAGTTAAAAAAAGCATTTTTGCTGCTATTACATGGGGTGGGTATAAGCTTGGTACTTTCTTATACTTCTTGAGAACATAGCAGTGTTCAGAAACTACATAGTTTTTAATTTATTCAGGATCTTTTACACTGAAGCAGGAGGACCTTTCAAAATATTTAGTATACCAGCTGTTTGAAATTGAAAACCTTCAGTTTCCATTGATTTTCTTCATTGTCCATTGATCACCTAAAGCTTCTATTCCCATTGCTTTTCTCATATGCACATGACAGCTGAGGTATCTGCAGGTGATGTAATTCTTGAGCCGATTTTCTCATCTGCAGAATGACAGCATTGGTCTGAATAATATCTCACAATTTGTGATTTTGTATTAACTACAATTAGTTGATCAAATAGTATGCAACTGTTCATCTTTTTATACACACAAATGCATATATACAGGCACATAATATATGCAACTACAAATAAGAGAGTATAATGATTTTAGAGTATTAGATTCCTGAGTTTGGGGGAAGGATCTAAATGGAGCATAGAAGATTCTATAAACAGGGAAAAAATTTGTCATGCCGAAGAAAGCCAAAGTAGCTCAGCCACTTTGTATTTTATTTAGAAAGTAAAAATTGAAGTGGAGGAAGGGAGCAGAACATGAAAAAAATTATCGATAAAAAGAAATGTGTAAAATTTACTGGGGACATGACAACTAATGCAGTATATAAATCTGAACTAAAGTACTGTGGTGAAAAGTATGATAAAATGCCTTGTTTGGAACAGTTGATGAAATTACAGAATGTGGGTTATATAATAAAGAATAGTAACGTACTAGTTAAATTCCTGGATTTGATCATTGTTCTGTTGTTAAAGAGCCTGTTTTTATTAGGAAGTATACACTGAAGTATTAAAAGATGAAGAGGCAATTTACTTAGGTGGTTCAGATAAGTAATCTAGCAACTAAATAAATAAATACAGTATATAATATATAAAAATTGTATATTTGTAAGTCAACAAGTAGAGAGGGTTGGGGTGGGGTAGCTGGGTGCTGAGTATTAAGGAGGGCACGTGTTGTGATGAGCACTGGGTGTTAATATGCAACCAATGAACTGTTTAACGTTACATCAGAAACTAATGATGTACTATGCAGTTGCTAACTGAACATAATAAAAATAAATAAATAAATGAACACGTAATGCAGGATTCTTAGCATCATTATGTATTCTGTTCAAATTGACCCAGATATTTTTCATTGGCCATATTCTTCTGTAATGCTTTAGTACTAAGATAATTTTAAATGGAGGACAGCTGTGAATATGTCATTTGATGAGTTGAAAATATTATATTAGGTTTGGTTTCTTAATTGACTCAAACAGTTTTAATCATATTGAATGTTATACTCTTATCTAACGCATGAATAAATTAACTTTTTAATAGGTATAAGCTGAATATTGGGACATGGCCACTGCTTCACCACGGTCTGATACTAGTAATAACCACAGTGGAAGGTTACAGTTACAGGTAACTGGTAAGTTACTTTCATAATAACTTAAAATAGTGATTCCCTGATAAAAATTTTTTGAGACCTAATTGAATAAACTTACTCCACAGTTATCTTTTCTTTTAGATTCATACTGTGATGTATTTGTTGCAACAGGCCTTAAAGATAGAAACTTCCTAAAAGTTTTTTATTTATTCAGTAAATATTTATTGTACCTGTGCTGGATGAAGAGAAGATACATCCTCTTTGGTGGTGGGAGAATTTGGGTATTAGAATAAGCATCTTTGAACTGGTCTTTAAATGGTTATTAGGATGGAGAAGGATGCTGAAGGCCTTTTTGCATCTATTCACGCATCCAATCATTGGGAAATATTTAAGTGGAATTACATTTATGAAAACACAAGGCTTCTCCAGGAATTTACTGTATAGTGTTGAGACAGGTTTGTTTTATATGAAGAATTGCCATGCAGAGTGACTATTAAC
>PISX010038353.1:0-10260 GCA_004024625.1 Mellivora capensis
GGGACGCCTGGGTGGCTCAGTTGGTTGGATGACTGCCTTTGGCTCAGGTCATGATCCCGGAGACCCGGGATCGAGTCCCGCATCAGGCTCCCAGCTCCACGGGGAGTCTGCTTCTCCCTCTGACCTTCTCCTCGCTCATGCTCTCTCACTGCCTCTCTCTCAAATAAATAAATAAAATCTTTAAAAAAAAAAAAAAAAAGTGATTTGTTAAAAAAAAAAAAAGTAAAAAAAATTAAAAGATGAATCATATTGTGTGATTCCAACTATATGACATTCTGGAAAAGGAAAAACAATGGAGACAGTGAAAAATACCAGCGGTTTCAGGGGTTAGGGCCAGGAACAGAGATAAATAAGTAGAGCACACAGAATTTTTATGGCAGTAAAATACACTGTGAAAATACCATAATGGTGGACACATGTCATTATACATTTTTCCCAACCCAAAGAATGTACAAAACCAAGAGTGAACCTTAATGGGATCTATGGGCTTTGGGCAATTGTGATGTGTCAATGTAGGTTAACCACTGTAACAAATGTACTATTCTGATGGGGGATGTTGATAATGGAGATGGCTATGCATGCACAGGGGCAAGGAGATATGGGAAATCTGTGCCCCTTCCTCTAACTTTATTGTGAGCCTAAAACTGCAAAATTTGTCTTTAAAAAAAAAAACCTCTCTGTATGTCAAATTGGTATCCTGAACATATGAAAAATGACTTCAAGTGACTTTAGTATATGTGCTGCCGAAGCAAGCACAGACTTCAAGTGACTTTAAAACACAGCATTTGACCATACTTCCCTAGTGGGATATATCATAAGTTTAAAACACATACACGCACACAGAAATCTACCGTACTCAGTAGTCTTATTGATAGTTACAATACTGGCTTTGTTATTTTTTTAAACAACTGAAAAAAGTGAATCATTTATTATATTATTGTTGTTAGGAACCAAGGTTCAGCATATGAACAAAAAACACAAACATTAAATCTAAACAGTTATTTTAAAATCCTTTTTATTTGAATTGAGAAATATCCGCATATTGTCATGATTTATTTTTCTCTTTCTTAAAAATACCTTTACCCTAGAACTGAACACTTAAAAGGCCTTATTGCAATGACAACTCAATGAATACAATTTTGCCCAGACTGTTCTCTTTAAATAACATTTCTCACTAAAAGGAATCGGCGTTCCTTGGAGAAATGTCAGATTCCAGGTCTGAAGTAAGGATGCATATGAGAAGCCTGAAACATCTTATTCTGTATAAAAGGAAAAAGATCACTGGAGTCTTCTCCAAAAAACACAGGCGGTGACTTTGAAAGGCTCTTCCTGGCCAAAGATAAGGACATCTGAATATCAAAACAAATAACGACTATAAATGTATGAAATACAACAAACTTTTTTTTTTTTTAAGTAAATGGAAGTGTAGGGTGTAAGAAAATTTAAATGTAAAAGCATAAATAGAATGTAAAATAGTAAACCACTCTGGAAAAGTTTGGCAGTTTGGGGCACCTGGGTGGCTCAGTTGTTGGGCATCTGCCTTTGGCTCAGGTCATGATCTCAGGGTCCTGGGATCAAGCCTCACATTGGGCTCCCCACTCAGCAGGGAGCCTGCTTCTCCCTCTCCCACTCGCTCTGCTTGTGTTCCCTCTCACTCTCTGTCAAATAAATAAATGAATAAAATCTTAAAAAAAAAAAAGAAAGAAAAGTTTGGCAGTTTCTTAAAAAGCTAAATCTTACCTACCATACCTATCACATGAACACTCCATTCCTAGGCATTTACCCAAGAGAAATAAAAGCACATGACCACACAAAAACTTGTATATGAATGTTCACAGCAGCGTTATTCATAATAGCCAAACACTGCAAATAAAGTGTCCACTAACAAGTGAATGGATTAAAAAACAAACAAACAAAAAAAACCAAGCGAATAGATAAACAAATTCTGATCTCTCCACACAATGGAATATAATACTCAGTAATAAAAGGAATGAACTACTGATACACTCAACATGGATGAATCTCCAAAATAATTATGCTGAGTAAAAGAAGCCAGACAAAAACCAGTACACACTACATACTATGATTCCTTTTATATAAAATTATAGAAAATGTAATCTATAGTCACAGAAAGCCATGCTTGTCTGGGGATAGGAGGGTGTGAGAAAGGAAAGAGAAGGAATATAAAGGAAAACAACAATATGGTTAAGGGTTAATGGATATGTTCATTGTCTTGATTGTGTTGATGATTGCATGGTGTGCACACGCTAAAACTTACCAAACTGTATGCTTTGTATATGTAGTCTATTTTGTGTCAATTATACTTTAATGAAGCTGTTAAAAAAAACATGAATCCTGGGACGCCTGGGTGGCTCAGTTGGTTAAGCGGCTGCCTTCGGCTCAGGTCATGATCCCAGCGTCCTGGGATCAAGTCCCACATCGGGCTCCTTGCTCAGCAGGGAGCCTGCTTCTCCCTCTGCCTCTGCCTGCCACTCTGTCTGCCTGTGCTCGCTCGCTCTCCCTCCCTCTCTCTGACAAATAAATAAATTAAAAAAAAAAAAAAAAACATGAATCCAAAATGGTAACTCTCCTTCATCCTCCTCCCACACCCACAAAAAATCTTAGAGATTATTGCTAGTCTATTATTGCTAATAAATATAATAGGAAAAAAGGATTATAAAATCCGTTTTGCATCGACAGTGAAATATAACAGACCTAGATAATTATCATCAATGGTTATCAATGGTCCTTATACCATGAGATGAAGTAGATGAGGACCTTAATCACAATGGATAAATCAGGCCATCATTATCTGAATCCACTGATTAATCTTAACCAAAGGAACATTTTGTGTCTCCTGATACATTACAATAGGAAATACATGGTACAATTTTTAGAGTAGTCTTACCAAGAAAACAAAAACATTTACTCAAATCCAGCCTTTAAATCTTACTACCAGGTTAAAAGAGAAACATTTAAAATATATCCTTAAGGACACAATCAGCCAAAATACAAAATGTGGGAAATTCTTTATCAAAAACAATCTAGGTTCAGGGCACCTGGGTGGCTCAATGGGTTAAAGCCTCTGCCTTCGGCTCAGGTCATGATCCCAGGGTCCTGGGATCCAGCCCCACTTCGGGCTCTCTGCTCAGCGGGGAGCCTGCTTCCCCCTCCTCTCTCTCTTTGCCTGCCTCTCTGCCTACTTGTGATCTGTCAAATAAATAAATAAATCTTTAAAAAAAAAACAATCTAGTTTCTACAAAGAATAAATGGTATACTAAAGAGTGGGTATGGGGGGTTGTTTAGAACTAAAAAAGCCTTGAAAGGCATATCCCTAAATGTAATATGTGGAGCTCTTTGGAGCCATACTGAATTGGAAAAAATATTTTAGAGACAATTCATAAAATTGAATATGAAATAAGTATTAGATAATATTAACAAATTCCTATTAATTCTATTGATTATGGTAATAGTTTTGTGTGTTTTTTCTTTCTTTCTTCACAGTCCCCATCTGTTAAAGACACAGTATCTTGGGGTGCCTGGGTGGCTCAGTGGGTTAAGGCCTCTACCTTCAGCTCAGGTCATGATCTCAGGGTCCTGGGATCAAGGTCCACATCAGACTCTCTACTAGGCAGGGAGCCTGCTTCTCCCCAGCTCTCTCTCTGCCTGCCTCTCTGCCTACTTGCGATCTCTGTGTCAAATAAATAAAATCTTTTTTTAAAAAAAGACACAGTATCTAGGTGTCTGGGATTTGCTTTCAAATACTACAGTGCACGCCATGCACGTACAAGCATGCACACACACACACACACACACACACACACACAGTGGCAAGAAAAGGCGAAAATAGAATGGCAACATGTTGACAACTGTTGAAATTAGATCTTAGGTGCCTGGGGGTTGATTATACCATTCTCTCCATTTTAGTGTAGGTTGGAAAATTCTCAAATAAAAAGTTCATTTTTCACTAAAAGTTGATATGGAACAGTTAACATGTTGGAAATAAAAGGAACCTAAGCAACTAACCTCTGTCCTGAAGCGAGGGCAATAGGAGACTGTCCATTCGGGGGCCGAGGCTCCTCACATGTCTTCATCTCCACCTCTACCTTATCCAGACACTGAAAAGCCACAGAGAGCTAAGCATCTGCACAAAAACCCACACAGCACACACAGCATCTTATCCATCCCTACGCTGTACTGCCTAGTTGAGTGCTGTGCCTACAGTGGGAAGACAATAAATGTCTGTCAAATGAATGAACAAACTGAAATGCAAGAAGAGGCCTCATCTTTCCTCTTCCATGTCCGTTAGCAGCAGAACGCCGGGACAAGCATAGGATTAGCTCACAGCAGAAAACTACAACATAAATCCAAGTTACAGAGGTATTACCATCTCTGGGGATTCTAGTTTTTGGATGAAATATATATTGGTGAGTTCCTGAAGGGCTTTCAGCTAATCACCCAATAGTCAACATGAACTAGATTTCTAATTTTTTCTGTCAGGATTCCAAAGGAAATCCAGAAGTAGAACCTGGACAGCAAAATTAGTTATAAAAAACAAAAGGCAAAACAATCGAGGACTCCTGGGTCTTGTGTCTCAGTGCTAACTGCTACACCGCACAGTAATTTCAGAATAAGCCCAGACAACAGTCACTCTGTCTCAGAGAGAAGCTCACAAACCAGACAGAGCAAACACCACTCCCAAAAGGGTTAGCCTGTCAGGACTCCTCCCCATCTCCTCTCAGATCTTTTAAAACCCCACCCCAGCCATCCCCATTTGATTACTTGCAATCAAAAAGGCCATTACCAAGCAAATTGGGTGTGTCTTCAACTTTGTCCACTGGATCTGAAAGAGGAAAGCAACACTCAGGGCTGTGGGAGCTGCCCCTCAAGAAAACATGCCTGCTGGCCAAGGACAGCAACAGCACTCTGACCCCCATTCTCACCCGGATGGAGGCCCTGTTGCAGTAGACCCGAGTAATGGCTAACCAGGTGGGCAGCTCCAGCACATTCTGTAGAACCTCTTCATCCAGCTCCAGGTTGGTCAGCTGACCCTCCCCTTTCAGGGTGCTCAAATTAATTTTGTCTGGGGAAAGATTCTTGGTGAACCTGAAAAGAGTAAAGATAAGAAGCTATTATTTCGGGGCACCTGGGTGGCTCAGTGGGTTAAGCCTCTGCCTTTGGCTCAGGTCATGATCCCGGGGTCCTGGGATCGAGCCCCGAATTGGGCTCTCTGCTCAGCGGGGAGCCTGCTTCCCTCCTCTCTCTCTGTCTGCCTCTCTGCCTACTTGTGATTTCTCTCTGTCAAATAAATAAATAAATAAATAAATAAATAAATAAATAAAAAAGAAGCTATTATTTCCATGGAAATCCACTAAATGGGCATGATAGCCAACACTTTTCAATTTGGAGAAAAGAAAAAGTTAAAGAACAAGTGTTGACTAATGACCACACTGTCTCTATGCCAAGTAAGATGTTAAGTCAGACCTACCATTCTACTCATTATTGTGTGACCTTTCTACTCAAGCACCTACAAAGAAGATTATGGAGAAATGGCAGTGGCAACATAGCCTTTGTTATTTCTGAATCCCCACATTCAAACAGAGCAACTAGATTAACACCACAAAAAGCCCATGGGCAGTATCTATAACAAAACTAGAAGACAAATCATCCTCATAAAACTCCATATAAAGAGGGAAAAACATCAAGGCCCAGAAGACACAAGTGCTAGAAGCCACTGTGCAGATTAACACAGAGGGAAAGCAATAGGGCCTCTGACAGACCAGAGGACGGAAGAACCCCAAGCTAGCCGAGTTTTAAATGAAAAGCAGTGTGGGCCAATCTGATTGCACAGACTAAAACTAATGGCGTTGAGTCCACTGCAAGGGGTCCCCAGTGAGGCCCAAAGGACCTGGAGCAGTCTAGCCTTTTAAACTCAGGGAACTAACCAAGGCTCCTTCCTAGGACAGGGCACACACACTGAAAAGAAACTGCTGAGAGAAATCCAAATTGAGCAAGATAGGGAAAACAGAAATAAAGAGAAGAGATGATATAGACAAAAGTGGGAGGGGGCAGTGGACTGATCAGGATATCTCAGAAAATAAGTCATACTTTTTAACACTACTTGAAACAGACAAAGGAGCTCTATGAAGTTAGAATGTGAAACAGTAACGGGCTAATTGCTGGCTTGTTAAGTTGGGTCAAATGAAATCCTAGACCCTTACACATACCTTTACTCATGTGATCAAGGAAGACCTCCCCCCCAAACCTATAGTCCTGCAAATGAGCCTGAAGGTCCACCTGCTAATTTGTAGAAAATACAGAGGACAGAGGGAAACCCCTGAACTGCACCATAAGCAAGCAATCAGCAAAATACAGACCATGGGAAACTACATATAAGTCAAGTCACCTGGACATAATTCCCACAGGTCAGTCTTCTCAACTGTCTCCAGTCTGCTCATGTGCCTCATGTGCTCTTGCCTCCCCCTTTTCTGAAGCATTCTCCCCACAATTTGCCATTCAAGGCCCACTGCAAGACTTCTCACTGAGGCTCTTTCCCTCACTGCTGCAACTCGCATGAAACCTTTTTTCTTCTACATCTCTGGAAGCTACCACACACATTTCAGTCATAATGACAGAGGATCTTGGATAGTTTCTAAGTCTCTCCTATGTAACCACCCCTGTGTGATTAGATGTGAAGCCCTGTGAGGTCAGAGGCTCAGTCTCAGCTGTCCCTCCTAATCAAAATGGTCATCTGACACACCTACATACCTCTCAGCTAACTATCCTGCAGGCTACCTACTCCCAGCTCCCTTCTCCCATCTTTCTGGTTAGATCAATGTAAGGTCATTTACTCACAGCATATCCCTCTCTCCTGTATGACAAATTGTCTATGACAAATCTCATGCCTGTAATTCTCATTGTTGCTGCTTCTCAGAGTCACTATTTTCCACCCCAATAATGAATTGTATTTTGCCCTCCATCCATAACTATACTTAGTCCTTACATATATTAGATGCTAAAAACTGAGTTTAGAGTTACATATTATTTACCAACTTGTATTTTTCACATATATCCTTTCCCATAACTAAGCTATATTTTAGTGATTTTGGTTGTCCTTGGACCATAAGATCGTGACACGCAGTATCCTCACCATTTTTTTCTACGGTGCCTAAAATGGTACTATGTAAAAAGGCTCTTTAATGATTTTTAAATGATAGTAAAAATTTTTCACAAGTTTCTAAACATGCAAAAAATACTATATGATATTAAGGGATTCATAGGACTGCACTGGCATGATGACAAATTCAGGAAACTGCTTACCTGTGAGACAAGGGGAAGGATACACAGGAAACTGCAACTGCACGAATAACACTTATTTGTCATGTTGGGAGGTGACTGTGTTGCTATTCATTATATTACTCTCTATACCTTTTTGTGCAGTAAATATTTCACAATAATTCTAAGATTTCTATCAATTACCTATTATATGTACTTACTGTTGGGAGAGCTACTCCTCCATGGGTCTCTCATACTCCTACATGTCTTGCTGAATATGCCAAAAATGCATGACCCTGACCACTGCTTACTCAGACCACTTTTCAGGACTGTGTTTGAAAAGATCGGTTTTGGGAGATAAAGTAATATGCCCCACCCTAGGACACAGAGCAGACTTGCTTATCACTTACTACAAAAACAACGGATTCCCCAAGTTCAATGCTCCATTCTTAGAACTTATGTGTAAACATCCATTTGGGCCACTCCGATGGGACTTGAGGGGGCAAGGGGAACTAATGCAAACATGCTTATGCTACTTCTGGACTATGAGTAATAAAGTCCTTGGTCTCTGATCCAGGAGTCTCTTGTGCTCTGTCAGCATCACATGAACTACACCCGACTAATTATTAGCTTCTAAGTAGGGTAAAATAAATTCCTATACCCTTACACATACTTTTACTGACTTCAATTCATAAAAAAATGTTTAATCAACATTTACTGGGTATGAGCCAATTTTATTCTCTAGACCCAAAAGACAAGTTTCTTTCTTTCCACCCCTTTTTAAAAAATATTTTATTTTTATTTATTTGACAGAGATCACAAGTAGGCAGAGCAGAGAGAGAAGGGGAAGCAGGCTCCCCACCGAGCAGAGAGCCCAATATGGGGCTCGATCCCAGGACCCTGAGATCATGACCTGAGCCGAAAGCAGAAGCTTAACTCACTGAGCCACCCAGGTGCCCCTCTTTCTTCCTTTTTTTAAAAGGTTTTATTTATTTGTCAGAGAAAGAGCACAAGCAGGGGGAGCAGCAGGCAGAGCAGGCAGAGGGAGAAGCAGGCTCCCCGCTGAGCAAGGAGCCCGACAGGGGGCTCGATTCCAGGACTCTGGGATCATGACCTGAGCCAAAGACCTCCGCTTAACTGACTGAGCCACCCAGTCATTCCGATAAAAACCATTTTTAAGAAAAGAAAGTGATAGGGACTTTTCAAGGATGTTCCTCTCTGAAAAAAAAGAGGAACATACTTTGAATGAAACATAAACACTGTCAAAAGTTATACTGCATGTTAGCACTGACATTCTCAAAGTGATATACTAAATAGACACCATATATCTAACTTCTACATTGTGTTCTATGCAAAACTATTCGCAGCTCCATATAAAATACATGTTATTTTTCAAGCCTTGGGAAAAAAAAAAAAGTATGAGATTGTGTTATAGTTCAACCTAACCTTGCCAGTATTTAGGGTACTGTGTCTCAAACGATGGTCCTGTGATCACATGGGTAGAATCACTTTGGCATATGTTTATATTAACATGCAGATTATTGGGCTGCCCTCCAGATATGCTGCATCACAATGGGGAGAGGAGTAAGGAATCTGCATTTTAAACAAACAAAGGGGTGATTCTTCTGTTTTCTAAAGTTTGGAAATGGTTTGAGTTTTCAGTTAACCAACTAAAGTAATTCAGGGAAGGGAAAATGGGAGGCTCAAGATGGAAAAGAGATGCATAGTCAATTAATTCTTCAAGAACAGAGATGTTTTCAACTTCTATCCTTATTATAGCGTGGTGTTTAAGAGCATGGGCTTTAGAGTTAGATTTGGGCTCAAAACCTGGCTCTCTCACTTGCTAATGCTGTGACCAACTGTTCAGTCAACTTCACAGGACTGCTGGGATTACAGAGCTAACTAACAGACATTAAATATCTGGCATTTAAGTGCTCAAAAAATAAACAGCAATCATTATTTCTGGATTCCACTGCTGTCTTTAGACAAGGATTAAATTATTATCTTTAAAAAAAAAAAAAAGGTTTAGGAGGCTTATATTATTATCCTAGGACTCAAGATGTCTTGAAGAGACAATCCCTCAGATCTCTTTCTATCTCAGTGTATCATCTTCCATTCCTAGAATGCCTATTTCTATCCTTTCTACCCAGGTGTCTACAAATTGAAATCTGGACAAGGTTGAAACTGAATTAATGTTCTCTACAAAGCCTTTCCATTGTATCCCACTCTGGCTCCAAGAATAGATTTTCACCCCTTGTCTCTCTAATACTACTGGGTCACAAGAGAACTGAGGACAGGGAACAAAATTATCAAGGAAGCTAGTAAAAAATCAAGCTTGTAAATAAATTAAAACCAACAAGTTAAAAACAGGCCTATAGTTGGTAACCAGCAGAGTTCTATGGTCTTTGTAACCATGTCATCTGGCAAATGACAGCACTGACTTCTTCAGGGCAGTTCTGTGGAGAGAGAACCCCATTACCAATTTATCCTGATAGTAACTGGGTGGGCTGATCTTGGAAGCAAGTGCAAGTATGTGAACACCAGCCAGCCAGGGCGACAGACTAATCTCAGAGAGGCCTGCTCACCAGCCTCTTGGCATACTACAAAACCCAGGAGAACCTGTCTTCCTGCCCCAAAAATCCAGATGAAAAGTGATCACTTTTTTTTTCCAGATGAAACGTGATCATTCATATTTCCAGGTAGGGCACAGAATAACCAACAGGATAAACTTCCTTTTATTATATGATTTTGGCTATCAGAATAAAGAATCTCTCTAGAGATTACATGCAGATCTGTGGACCACCATGACTATTCTCCCCTAACAATAATAATGACATATATTTGCTTTTTCATTTATCAGTTTACTTTTAGTATTCAACAAAAGATGGATAGCACATTATTAGCTTCTCAAAAAACGCAGTAAGAATTCCTCAACTGATTTCGACTGCATTTTATAGTAATAACAAAGAATAGGTAAAAAGGTAA
>PISX010038354.1:0-10274 GCA_004024625.1 Mellivora capensis
CCATTTTTTGATATGATTATCTGTTTTGTGTGTGTTGAGTTTGAGAAGTTCTTTATAGATCCTGGATATCAACCTTTTGTCTGTACTGTCATTTGCAAATATCTTCTCCCATTCCATGGGTTGCCTCTTTGTTTTGTTGACTGTTTCCTTTGCTGTGCAGAAGCTTTTGATCTTGATGAAGTCCCAAAAGTTCATTTTTACTTTTGTTTCCTTTGCCTTTGGAGACATATCTTGAAAGAAGTTGCTGAAAAAAGAAATTGCCTTGAAAGAAGGCAAAGGAAACAAAAGCAAAAATGAACTTTTGGGACTTCATAATGTAACTTTTAATATAATGTTGATATATAAAGAAAAATGAATTAAATGTCATTAAGTCCTGAAGTCTACCTTTGCCATTAGTCTACTTAATCTTATTTAGTCTGACTTAATCTTTCTGAGTCTGTTACATGAGGACTAACTTTCATGTCCCTTATATCTAGAACATCCAGTTACTTTATTAAAATTTTAAGTCTGTCAGACTATTTATTGCCAGATAGTTCTTTGTCCAAACAACTGATCTAATAGAACTAACCACCCAGGTTAATTCCATGGGACTGATTTTTCTGTCTTATGAAGCCTGGGTCAGATAGGCTATTTTGGGCATGAATAATAGGAGTTGAATTTCCACTCACAATCCAGGTGATCCGTCCCTCTGAAAATCTCATTATTGATTATCATAATTTCTCCTTGCCCTCTAATAGTCAATGTCAAGATTTAAAAAGGATAAGATGTTGTGAAACAACATATTGAAAAAAGTTAGGCAATTCAATGAAATAATAAGGAAGAAATTAGAGAGACTTTTTCACAAATGAATAAAGGAGAAGGTTGCAAACTAAGTGCATCAGTAGAAAATCTGTATTTTGATGGTTTCAAAGAGACATCCTGAAGTGTGAAATAATGTTTTATTTGTTAACAAATATTTATTAAGTGCCTAGAAGGATGACAAAGCATAGAATTTACAATCTAGTAGTGATATGCAGAAATAATTAAGTAATTACATAAATAGTAGTTGCAGTTGGTTAAGAAGGAAGGAGAAGTAAAAGGAAGTAAAAACAAATAGAAGGATGACTGAGCCCAGTCATGGAGGCCACACAGGTGCCCCAGAGGACACAATGTCCAAAATGCGACATTAGCAATGGAGATGAGTCGGGGAGATGGGAAAGGAGAGGAGACTGTTAGCAGGGGCACAGTTTGTGCAACCATTCAGACGAGAAGAAGTGCATGGTTGACATGTTTAGTATTTAGAACTTACATACTTTAAAAAAAAACAGTAATATAATGGAATAAGTTTTAATGTTATGTATTTTTCCAGCTTGCAGTATTACTGATCAATACAAATTATAGTATGTATGTTGTATAGCATGATGTTTTAATATTCATTGTGAAATGATCCCACAATCACTCTGATAAACATATCTATCATCTCATACAGTTACCTTTTGTGTATGTGTTTAGTGAGAACACTTGAGACTGACTTAGAAAATTTCAAGTATATAATACATTATTATTAACTATGTTCATTATATGTTAGATTTCCAGATCTTACTCATCTTGTAACTGGAAATTTGTATCCTGGGTCCATTATCTCCCCCTTCCCCTACCTCTACCCCAAGCCTTGGTAACTTCTATTCTACTCTCTATTACTATGAGTTGAATTTTTTAAAGATTCCACATGTAAATGAGATGAGATCATGTATGTAGTATTTGTTTTTCTTTGTCTTATTTCACTTAGCATAACATTTTCTAGTTTCATCCATGTAGTCACAAATGATAGGGTTTGCTTCTTTTTTTAAAAAATATAATTGACTGTAACATTCTATTAGTTTCAGGTGTAGAACATAATGATTAAATATTTATATGTATTGTAAAATAGTTATTATAATAAGTCTAGTTAACATCCTTCATCACACATAGTTGTAACTTTTTTTCTTGTGATTAGAATTTTCAAGATTTACTCTCTTAGTAACTTTCAAATATACAGTACAGTGTTATTAACCATGCTCTACATACCATCTGATGAATTATTTATTTTATAACTGGAAGTTTGTATCAGTTGACCTTCTTTAGTCATTTCACCCACTACCCACCTACCCCCGGCTCTGGCATCCACCAGTCTATTCCCTGTATGATTTTTTATAAAAAGATTCCACATATAAGTAAGTTATTACAATATTTGTCTTTATCGGACTTATTTTATTTCACTTACATAATGTCCTGAAGATCCATTCAAGTTGTTACAAATGTCAAGATTTTCTTCTTTTTTATGGCTAAATAATATTCCATTGTAAATATATGTAGGTACCTATATTTTATACTGCTATACTACCTGTTATATATATGGTACTGGCATTTTATTTATCCACTTATCAATGGACATTTAGGTTGTCCGCACATCTTGGTTACTATGAAAAATGCTGCAGTGAATATGAGAGTGTAGAAATCTTTTTGTGATAGTGATTTTATATCCTTTGAATATATATCTGGAAGTGGGATTGCTAGATCTTATGATAGCTCTGTTTTTAATTTTTTGAGGACCCACCTTATTGTTTTCCATAATGGCTGTACCAGTTTATATTCCCACCAGCAGTACACAAGAATTCCTTTTTCTCCACAGTCTCACCAACACTTGTCTTTTTGGTAAATAGCCAACCTAACAGGTGTGAGGTGATTTCTCATTATGGTTTTGATTTGAATTTTTTTGATGATTAGTGATGGTGAACACTTTTTCAAACACCTGCTGACCATTTGTATGTCTTCTTTGGGAAAATGTCTATTAGGTTTTTTGTACATTAAAAAATCAGGTTATTTGTTTTCTATGGAGTTCTGCATGTTCTTTATATATTTTGGTTAGTAACCCCTTATTAAACATATGATTTGCCAGTATTTTTTTCCACCTTGTAGGGTCCCTTTTCATTTTGCTAATTGTTTCCTTTGCTGTGCAGAAGCTTTAAATTTGATGTAGTCCCATGTGTTTATATATGCTCTTTTTGCCTGTAATTTTTGGTGTCGTAGCCA
Source organism: Mellivora capensis (assembly GCA_004024625.1). NCBI lineage: Eukaryota > Metazoa > Chordata > Mammalia > Carnivora > Mustelidae > Mellivora > Mellivora capensis. The sequence continues at coordinate 3,052 of PISX010038354.1, forward strand.
ATAAATCATTGCAGAGACCAATGTCAAAAAGCTTTTTCCTTATGTTTAACAGTTTCAGGTCTTACATTAAGTTTAATACATTTTGAGTTAATTTTTATGTATGGTGTAAGATAAGGATTCAATTAACATTCTTTTTGCTGGATATGTGGATATCCAGTTTTCCTAACATCATTTATTGAAGAGATTATCCTGTTCCCATTATGTATTTTTGGCACTTCTGTCAAAGATTGGCTGTGTAATGTATAGGTTTATTTCTGAGCTCTCAGTTCTATTCTGTTGGTCTTTGTACCTGTTAAAGTATGCTGATATCATACTATTTTGATTACCATAGTTTTGTAGTATAGTTTGAAATCAGGAAGTGTGATGCCCCCAGCTTTATTCTTTTTTCTCAAGATTGCTTTGGCTATGTGAAGTGTTTTGTGGTTCCAAATATATTTTAGGATTGTTTTTCTATTTTTGTGAAAAATGCCAGTGAAATCTTGATAGGGATTTTATTATATCTGTGGATCACTTTAGGTAGTATGGACATTTTAATAGTTTTCTTCCATTGTTTGAATACAGGATATCTTTCAATTTATTTGTGTCCTCTTCAACTTTTTTAATCGGTATTTTATAGTCTCCAGTATAAAGATACTTTACCTCCTTGGTTAAATTGATTCCTAAATATTTTATTGTTTTTGGTGCTATTATAAATGGGGGTGTTTTCTTAATTTCTTTTTTGGATAGTTTGTTGTTAGATATAAAAATTCAGCTGATTATGTTTGTGCATGTTTACTGAATTCATTTACTAGTTTTAACCGTTCTTAGTAGAGTCTTTTTGGAGGGGTGTGTGTGTGTATTTAATAAATTTATATATGTGTGTGTATACATACATATATGTATATATATACATATATATATGTATATATATATATTTATGTCATTTGCAAACACAGACAATTTTACTTCCTCCTTTCTGATTTGAATGCCCTTTATTTCTATTTCTTCTCTAATTGCCCTGGATAGGACTTCTGGTACTAGGCTGAATAGAAGTAGCAAGAGTTGGATACCCTTGTTTTGTTCCTGTTCTTGGTAAAAGATTTCATCTTTTTAGGATTGATATTATGCTAGCTGTAGGCTTGTCATATGTATATGGCCTTTATTTGGTTGAGATACAGTCCTTGCATAATTAAATTGTTGAGAATTCTTTATCAAAAAAGGATGTTCAATTTTGTCAAATGCTTTTTCTGCATTTCTTGAGATGATCATAAGATTATTATCTTTTACTTTGTTAATGTGTTTGGTTGATTTGCATATGTTGAACTGTCCTTGCATCCCAGGGATAAATCCCACTTGATCATGGTATATGATCCTTTTAATGCATTGTTGAATTTGATTTGCTTATATTTTGTTGAGAATTTTTACATCTGTGTTCATGAGGAATAATTGTTTTATAATTTTCTTTGTTTGTAGTGTTCCTCTTGGCTTTGGTATCAGGATACTGTTGGTCTGTTAAAGGAATTTGTAAGTGTTCTCTCCTTTTCAGTTTTTTAGAGGAGTTTGGGAAAGACTGGTATTATTCTTTGTTAAATGTTTGGTAAAATCACCAGTGAAGCCATCTGCTCCTGGACTTTAGCTTCTTGAGATGTTTTTGATTACTGATTAAAAATCCTTATTTATTTTTGACCTGTTCAGATTTTCTGTTTCTTGTTGGCTCAGTCTTGCTCGGTTGTATATTTCTAGGAATTTATTAATTTCCTCTGGATTAGCCAATTTGTTCGCATATAATTGTTTATAGCCATCTCTCATGATCCTTTGTATTTCTGTGCTGTTAGAAAATACAATGAAGTAATAATCAGTGCAAGTATTCTATCATAAGAAGAAAGATTATTTATTTACCCAAGGTCTCCAATGTAGTAAATGGTTGAAGTAAAATTTGTATCTAGCCCCATATGATTGAAATGCCTATTCTCTTCTCAGTTGATTCATTGCCTTTCTTACTATTTATGACAAGGCTCTTCAAGGTGTGCATTGATGAGCAAGTACATTCTTGAATGTAAAATGATCTAGAAAGAGAAATTTATTGTGGGAGAGTGATAATGTAGCTTTTGTTTTTTAACCAGAAAATGTTTTCCTAGCGAAAGAAAGAAATGTTTTGAATGGGCAAGTTGGTGATTTAAACTCTCCAAATTGTAAACTAAAAACATAGTCCCCTCTGGAGACAAACTATGAGAGACTCTTGACTCTGGGAAACCAACTGAGGGCTGTGGAAAGGAGGTGGGTGGGGGGATGGAGTAACTGGATGATGGACATTGAAGAGGGAACGTGATGCAATGAGCACATGCTCACAATTAGTGATGCAAAGTAATGAATCATTTAACATTAAATTTCTTTTTTATTTTTATTTATTTATTTTTTAAAGATTTTATTTATTTATTTGAGAGAGAGAGAGACAGAGTGAAACAGCATGAGAGGGGAGGTCAGAGGGAGAAGCAGACTCCCCATGGAACTGGAAGCCCGATGTGGGACTCGATCCCAGGACTCCAGGATCACGACCCAAGCCGAAGGCAATTGCCTAACCAACTGAGCCACCCAGGTGCCCCTCTTTTTTAAATGAAAAGAAAAAAAGAAAAAAAAAACCCAGAGTCCTCAGCTACCAATGATATTTTTTTCCTCTCTTTAGATGTCTTTTGTTTGCTATCTAATTATTTGGAAAAATCTGGGCCTGATGAACAGATAGGTAAACTCTAAGAAGCTATTGAACTAGGATTTTTACCTGGATAAACCTGGTAACTTAATTGCTTCAGTGTGACGATTTTTCCTATTAGTCTTTCCTGTCTTCATATTGACATCATGTATGTGTTTGTACTTATAAAATACTTTATTTTCCTTTAAATATCTTATTTTCCTCTAAGTATTTTATTTGCTGTTAAAGTATCCTCAAATGCATGTTCAAAATGAAATATTTTAATAAAACATTTGAGTTCTTGACTTTTATATACGAACAGTTTTTTTTGATAGTAAAAAGAATATTAAATCCCGTGACTTATACTGAGGTATAGTAGACAGATACATAGGATTGTCTCTTTATTTTTAAATACTGTATTTGCATATGTACTTAGAGTAAAGTACCTTTTTCAAAGTGTTACCTTTTCTTTATTTTTTATTTTACTTTTCTTTATTTTAATTTCTTATTGAAATATAATTAACATATAGGGTTATATTAATTTCAGGTATACAGTATAATGATTCAACAGTTCTGTACATTATTTGGTACTCATCACAATAGGTGTATTTTTTTTTTATTATGTTCAGTTAGCCAAACTATAGTACATCATTAGTTTTTGATATAATGTTCAACGATTCATTAGCTGCACATAACACCCAGTGCTCACCACAACACGTGCCCTCCTTAATCGGCTTTCCATATTTCTACCTCCCCACCTACTTTCCCCCTGGAAACCACCAGTTTGTTCTCTGTATTTAAGAGTCTTTCTTGTCTCTTTTTTTCTTTGTTCATTTGTTTTGTTTTCTAAAATTCCATATCAGTAAAATCATATGGTATTTGTGGTTCTCTGTTTTGCTTACTTCATGTATCATTATATCCTGTATATCCATGTACATTGTTGCAAATGGCAAGTTCTCATTCTTTTTTATGGTTGAGTAATATACCATTGTATATATTTACCACTTCTTTATCCATTCATCTATTGTTGGACACTTGGATAACTTTTGTATCTTTGCTACTGTAGATAATGCTGCAATAAACATAAAAGTGAATATGTCTTTTTAAATTAGTGTCATTTTTTATTTTGAGTAAATACCCATTAGTGGAATTACTGGATCATATGGTAATTTTTAGTTTTTTGAGGAGCCTACATACCATATCCACAGTGACTGCTCCAATTTACATTCCCACCAACAGTGCATGAGGGTTCCTTTTTCTCTACATCCTTGCAAACACTTGTTGCTTCTTGTGTTTTTTATTTTATTAGCCCTCTGACAGGTTTGAAGTGGTAACTCATTTTGGTTTTTGTTTTGTATTTTCCTGATTATTAGTGATGTTTTTAATCTGGAAGCTGTATATGGACTGTTTGTGTCCCTCTCAAATTCATATATTGAAGCCCTAAGACCCACTGTGATAGTAGAGATGGGGCCTTTGGGAGATAATTAGATCAGGGTTATGAATGTAGGGCTTTATGATGGGGTAAGTGCCCTCATAAGAAGAGATACCAGAAACTATTAGAAATAATAAATGAATTCAGTAAAATTACAGGATACAAAATTAATATACAGAGCTGTTTCCGTATGTTAATAATGAAATAGTAGGAGAAATTAAGAAAAAAAATTCTATTTACAATTTTACTGAAAGAGTAAATATCAAGGAATAAACTTAACCAAAAGTTAAAAAACCTTTGCCCTGAAAACTCAAACACTGATAAAAGAAATTGATGATGACACAAAAACTGGAAAGATATTCCATTCTCATAAATTGGAAGAATTAATATTAAAATATCCATACTACCCAAAGCAGTCTATATTCAGTGCAATCCCTGTCAGAATACCAATAATGTTTTTCATAGTACTATAACAAATAATCCTAAAATTTTTGTGACACACCAAAAGACCCTCAATAGCTAAAGCAATCTTGAGAATGAGAAACAAAGCTGGAGGTATTGCAATCCTAGATTTCAAGATATATTACAAAGCTATAGTAATCAAAACAGTGTGATACTGGCACAAAAATAGACACATAGATCAATGGAACAGAATAGTGAGCCCAGAGTAAACCCATAATTATATGGTCAGTTAATCCTTGACAAGGTAGACAAGAGTATATAGTGGGGAAAAGATAGTCTGGACAGCTACCTGTAAAAGAATGAAACAGAATCACTTTCTTACACCATGCCCAAATGGATCAAAGCTCTAAGAAAACATAAGTAGTGATATCTTTTTTTTTTTTGGCAATAATATCTTTGTCATTGGTCTTTGAAACATTTTTCTAGATATGTCTCCTCAGGCAAGGGAAACAAAAGCAATAATAAAGTATTGGGACAATAGCAAAATAAAAAAAAAAGTTTTGCACAGTGAAGGAAACTATTAACAAAAAAAAAGGCAACTTACTGAATGGGAGAAAATATTTGCAAATGATATATCTATTAAGGGGTTGTTAACCAAAATATATAAAGAACTTATACAACTCAACACCCAAAATCCCCAAATAATCTAATTTAAAAATGCATAGAAGATATGAATAGTCATTTTTCCAGAGAAGACACACAGATGACCAACAGACACATGAAAAGATGCTCAACATCACTAAAGATAAGAGAAATATAAATCAAGACCACAGTAGGATATTAACTCACACTAGTCAGAATGACTAATATCCAAAAGATGAGAAATGACAAATGTTGGCGAGGATATAGAGGAAAGGGAACCCTCATACATTGTTGGTGGGAATGTAAATTGGTGCAATCACTGTGGAAACAGTATGGAAGTTCCTCAAAAAATTAAAAATAGAAATACCACATGTTTCAGTTATTCCACTACTGAGTATTTACCCAAAGAAAATGAAAACACTAATTTGAAAAGACACATGCACCCCTATGTTTATTGCAGCACTATATTATAATATGCAAGCAACCTAAGTGTCCATTGATAGTTGAATGGATACAGAAGATGTAGTGTCTACATGTGTGTGTGAACACACACACACACACCACACACACACACACACACAGAGACACAGGAATATTACTCAACCATAAATAAGAATGAGACATTGCCATTTGGAACAATGTGAATGGACTTAGTACTATGCTAAGTGAAATAAGTCAGGCAGAGAAAGACCAATATCATATGGTTTCACTTACAGGTAGAATCTAAAAAAATAAAACAAATGAACAAAGAAAAAAGCAGAAACAGACCCACAGATACAGTGAAAAAACTGCTAGTTGCCAGAGAGGAGAGTGTGGGGAATGGGCAAAAAGAGGTGAAGGCAGGGAGTACAGGTACAGACTTCCAGTTATGGAATGAATAAATCACAGGATGAAAGGTACAACATAGGCAGTACACTAAATGGATTATAATAATTATACGGTGACAGAATAGCTTTAGTTGTGAGCATAGTGTAATAGAGTTGTTGAATCACTGTGTTGTACACCTGAAAGTAATGTAACTTTGTGTGTCACATATACTTCATTTAAAAATTATTTTTTTAATTAATTATTTTTATTAACATGTAACCTAATATTTGCCCCAGGGGTACAGGTCTGTGAATTGTCAGGGTTACACACTTCACAGCACTCACCATATCACATACCCTCCCCATACTGCATGACCTAACCACCCTCTCCACAACCCCCTCCCACAGGAACCCTCACTTTGTTTTGTAAGATTAAGAGTCTCTTATAGTTTGTCTCCCTCCTGATCCCATCTTGTTTCATTTTTCATTCCCTACCCTCCAAACCCTCCACTCTACCTCTCAAATTCCTCATATAAGGGAGATCATATGATAATTGTCTTTCTCCACTTGACTTATTTTGCTCAGCATAATATGCTCTGGTTCCATCCACATCATTGCAAATGGTAAGATTTCATTTCTTTTGATGGTTGCATAGTATTCCATTGAATATAGATACCACTTCCTCTTTATCCATTCATCTGTTGATGAATATCTAGGTTCTTTCCCTAGTTTGGATATTGTGGACATTACTGCTATAAATATTTGAGTGCACATGCCCCTTCAGATCACTACATTTGTATCTTTAGGGTAAATACCCAGTAGTGCAATTGCTGGGTTGTAGGGTAGCTCTATTTTCAACTTTTTGAGGAATCTCCATGCTGTTTTCCAGAGTGTCTGTACCAGCTTGCATTCCCACCAACAGTGTAGGAGGGTTCCCCTTTCTCCGCATCCTCGCCAGCATCTGTCGTTTCCTGACTTGTTAATTTTAGCCATTCTGACTGGTGTGAGGTGGTATCTCACTGTGGTTTTGATTTGTATGTCCCTGATGCTGAGTGATGTGGAGCACTTTTTCTTTTCTTTTTTTTTTTTTTTAGATTTTATTTATTTATTTGTCAGAGAGAGAGAGGGAGAGAGAGTGAACAAGCACAGGCAGACAGAGTGGCAGGCAGAGGCAGAGGGAGAAGCAGGCTCCCTGCCAAGCAAGGAGCCCGATGCGGGACTCGATCCCAGGACGCTGGGATCATGACCTGAGCTGAAGGCAGCTGCTTAACCAACT
>PISX010038355.1:0-10273 GCA_004024625.1 Mellivora capensis
TCTTAGGGGACTCTCGTATTGGGGTATTACTTCCCAATGCGTCTCCTCTGGTGGCTCCCTCCCCCTTTTGTTTATCTTCGGATACCAGTCCGGTGTTCCCGCTCGGCTTTACCTGCCCACTGGCGTCTTCTGCCCCCGTAGAGATCCTGACATCCCACTGGCGTCTTCTGCCCCCGTAGAGATCCTGACGAGTAGAATTCTGATCTCAGGCTGATTTCATGAGTGATCGGAATTCCTTGGTAGGTAATCAGCTCACTTTAGGGGACAGGTTGAACCAGAGCATCCTCCTAGTTCCCCGCCATCTTGTCTCCCCCTCTGTTAATATCATTTCAATAAATTTGTCATATTTCTTATTATTTTAAATCACCCCATGACTTGAATTCTATGCAAGGAATATAATGCAAATCTCTGTCCCACTTCCAGAAACATGTCTATATTCAGAGTTTCTAGCACATCTGCCTATGAATTAATTTGACCTGATTCACTATTTACAAAGGCACATATCCTCAACTTCATAGCATTCCTGATTCTTTTGCTCTTTCCCTCTCTGCCTTTCCCACTAACCTACCACTCTTGCTTAGTAAATAAGCAATAGGTCAACACTTTTTAGTGCACAAATACAGTGTCCTTGCTTGTCTTTAATCCTCCCCCAAAGTGTGGAGTTGTACGCAAACACACCTCTGAGACCCCAAGATCTGCTTCATGTGTGCTCTCAGCATTTCCCCCCCCAGTCATTTCCTTTTTTGAGTTATAAGAACCTGAGCCCGAGACATAACATCTTTTAGGAAATCCAGCTAAAGTCCAAGCTTTCCAACAACTAGGTTTATATTTGCCCAAGGGACATAATGTGGCCTGTGCGTTCCCTCTGTGTTGAGAACCTCTCTGGAGACCCAGGTTTTTCCTGTAATCACCATAGGCTCTTTGCAGAAAGCTATATTTCTTCCAAGTCTTTCTTTTCATCCTTGTCTGAACCTGCCTTCATCTTCCTAATGGCTAATTAAAAAATTACAACCAAGAGCATTAAATACTAAACCCCTTCCCTGCTGTTCTCTGTTTAATTTCTGAGGCCCCAAGCAAAATGTCTTAAAAAGAATTAGAAAGAGCCAACCTTTCTGCTTGCAAATTGCATGATGAACAGCATTCTAGAAGGGGCAGAGGCCTTTATTCTAATGGGTAACCCTTCAATGCAAGGTATGCTTGGATATTATTTACATCATATTCTAAAAAGATAAAGTTTTGGGGGGGTCACATTCCCTCCAACATTATGACTTCACTTGTGTTAAAGAATTTTGGTGTGCGTGTGCGTGTGTGTTTCCTCTTCCCTTGGTGCCTGATTTCATTCTACACTGAAGCAACTGTGAGTTTTAAAACTCACATTTCTTTTTCATTTAAGTTGGAGGTCTGAGCTTGATGAAAACTCATCCCAATTCATGATGTGCACACTTAAGCGGCTGCTTGATTTCATCTGCAAAGAGAGATCTTGGAAGGCAGTGTCTAAATAATAATCAACACAGTGCTCTACTGCATTTGTTTATACATTATCTTAACACTTTATTACATATTTTAATAGGACAGGAGTTTAAAAGCCGGAATCAGACATAGCCAGCTCACTCTATTTTAGATTGTTCTTCATCAATTGTTGTTTCTTGTGATTATACAGTTTTACTTTATCATCCCTTTGATAACAATTTCTGCATGAAAATTGACTTTATATTTCATTTTTCCCGTCTGTTATCTTAACGGCATTCATACGCAAACACCCTCTGTGCTGTGCTGGTAATATAACTGATCAGGCGAGGCTGTGCCATAAGAAATCAAAGCCATAATAATGTCTTTGGGTTTTGCATTTTAAATACTGCATTCATTGTTGCACTGAGGTTTCTGATCCCTTTCCAGACATTACAGAGATTACCTTTGGTAATGCCTATTTCATTGTACTTTGATATAAAATAATGTGTGTCATAAATCATCTGAGTGACTGTCATTAAACAGAAAAGCACCTACTTAAGATATGTAACAATTTGCTTTTCTAATTTGAAGAAGATTGAAGCATTTTAATTATAGAAGATCTTTATAAATGAGTCTGGGATTCAATATAAAATCATATTCTTTACAGAATTGTGGGTTAGAAATAATAAAATCCGTATTCATTAATTTTACATTATTTTTGCAAGTGCTAAATAAAAACATTCTTAAGAAGGTTTCCTAAATAAAGCCTGATACTTTTATCACCATTAATCTCAGAAAAAAATTGTTTAGTTATTTGAGAAAAAGGCAAAAAAGAATCACTTGTTATGCGGATAAGTTCACAACTGAGAATTTAAAAATGTTTCAAATGTGGGGTGCTTGGGTAGCTCAGGGGGTTAAGCCTCTGCCTTCGGCTCAGGTCATGATCCCAGGGATCGAGTCCCCCATCGGGCTCTCTGCTCAGCAGGGAGCCTGCTTCCTCCCTCTCTCTCTGCCTGCCTCTCTGCCTACTTGTGATCTCTGTCTGTCAAATAAATAAATAAAATCTTAAAAAAAAAAGTAAAAATGTTTCAAATGTAAAGCTGGGAACATCATTACCTAAAAAGCTGAGAAAAAACAAAGAAGGGGCATAAAATGACAAGGGGTGGGAGGAGAGAGCTATTTAAAGTTATTGGTGTGCTTCATAGTTTCAAGATTGCTTCCGTTTGGGAAAGGATGGAAGTTTGGAGCTCTTCTCAGTAAAAAACAATTTAAAATTATTGGAGCCCTCCTCTTTAAAGGTGATCAGGGTTCTACACACTGACACTGTAGCGAGATTTAAAATTATGAGAGCTCTTCACATTGTTTAAAACATGGATTTTTTAATAAAATGGATTTCCCCGTTTTATTTCTTCAGTGACTAGATAATTATAGTAGCCTAGAAACTGAGGTACTTCATTCTGAAACTAGTTTTTCTCTTTGGCTCCTTCTCTTCTCTTTCCTTCTGCCTTTTTTTTTTTTTTTTCCTTAATAACTTTTCTCGTTTCCCTTGCTGCTGGGATAGACACATCATTCTTTGTTCTTGCTCATAAATCACTCTGTGACCAAGGAACCAGGAAGTTATTAGGGGTGAAGGGAAGGTCAGGTCGAAAATTCAGATTGATCTAACCTGTTCTTGCAAAATAGCACTTTACCTACCCCAAACCTAAAGCGAAGCGCCAATGCAGGGCTATTCCAATATGACTTTTACTCATGCTTCAGGAGGGAAGAGGCTTCTGCAGCCTTTACAGAGTGTGTTACAGAGTCCCTGGAACCGCCAGGTTGCCATAGGTGAGTGTTTAGTTACACTTACATTTGCCCACGCACATTGCTTCAAGTATACTTTTCCCCTTCTCTGTTGGTCCTTTCTCTCTTCCCTTCTCCCTTTGTCTCTCATTAATATGGACAGCTAAGACAGAAATCCTGAAGATTCAGTGTGGAGGCTAATTAAATTGTGGAGGGGTCCTTTCGTTGGGAATTGCAGTTGTTGCTTCCTCCCCTGTGTTAGAAATTGAGTCTACTGTGAACACACACACACACACACACATAGAGTCTTACAGCGACTATAGGGATTCGAGAAGAGATAATTAATTCAAGGTCCTTAGTTGGGATAACAGATGTTTATTTTCCCCAGTCTTTCTCTCCATTCCGAAAACAAAATTCCTTCCCCAGCTCTGTCCTCTTCGCTGTTGGTTAAGTTTTTAGGTAAAAGGCGGAAGCAGTGTTGTGTTTTGTAAAAAGTTGTATCAAAGTGAGTTGAACATGACATTAAGTTTTTGTCAGCTTGAACTCACACCTGCCATACACAAGGTTTTTTGGCCTTTCGTGCAAATCATAACTTGAGTCTAAATCTAAAGGAACGGGGAAAGCAATAGAGCAAAGCTATCCAGATGTTGCTCAGTCTGTGCGATTGTAAATTTCAAAGTACCAGCTTTCCATCCAGATTTTAGTGCATTGGGAACTATATGAAAATTCCAAGACATACTGGTTTATTGAAATGTCTGGCCATTTCTATGTGAATTTTGCAACAGATGTACTGAGGTAAGCAATAAAACTGTGATACTAAGGAACATTTCCACATCAACTCACTAAACTACTAATCTATAATGAGGACCAAAACTCAGCAGTACAGGAGGATGATTTTCATTATTATTATTTTTTAACTTAGTGTCAAATGTTCGAATTTTTCTTTGATTTCACTTCTGGTCAAAATTTCAGGAGGCATTAGGCTGATACATATATTATTAAAATATATCTTGCTAGATGATAGATGGTGTATGTGTATTTTGCGTTATTCCAAATAAATTGAAAATTGAATTTCAGTTGTCCTTTTTTTTAGTTTTAATTAATTTTATATGTAATAGAGCTGGTTACTGGTTTTTATTTTTATTAACATATAATGTATTATTTGTTTCAGGGGTACAGGTCTGTGATTCATCACAATTCACAGCATTCACCATAGCACATACCCTCCCCAATGTCCATCACCCAACCACCCCATCCCTCCACCCTCCTTCACTCTCCAGCAACCACCAGTTTATTTCCTGAGGTTAAGAGTCTTTTATAGTTTGTCTCCCTCTCTGGTTTCGTCTTGTTTCATTTTTCCCATCCTTTCTCTATGTTCCTGTCTTGTTTCTCAAATTCTTCATATCAGTGAGATCATATGATAGTTGTCCCTCTCTGATTGACTTATTTTGCTTAGCATACATAATACCCTCTAATTCCATCCACATCGTTGCAAATGGCAAGATTTCAATTTTTGATGGTTGCATAATATTCCACTGTGTGTGTGTGTGTGTATACATAGCTTGAACAGCTATATATATATGTATATATGCATACATATATGTATATATGTATATAGATAGATAGATAGATAAATCATCTTCTTTATCTAATCATCTGTTGATGGACATCTAGACTCTTTCCTTAGTTTGGCTATCGTGGACACAGCTGCTATAAACATTGGGGTTCATCTGCCCTTTCATATCACCACATTTGTATTGTTGGGATAAATACTCAGTAGTGCAATTGCTGGGTCATAGTGTACTTCTATTTTCAATTTTTTGAAAGTTTTGAGGAATCTCCATACTGTTTTCCAGACTGGCTGCACCAGCTTGCATTCCCACTAACAGGGTGGGAGGGTTCCCCTTTCCCCACATTCTTGCCAATATCTGTCGTTTCCTGACTTGTTAATTTTAGCCATTCTGACTTGTGTGAGAGATGTTATCTCATTGAGGTTTTGATTTGTATTTCCCTGATGCTGAGTGATGTTGAGCACTTTTTCATGTGTCTGTTGGCCATTTGGATGTCTTCTTTGCAGAAATGTCTGTTCATGTCCTCTGCCCATTTCTTGATTGGATTATTTGTTCTTTGGGTGTTGAGTTTGATAAGTTCTTTATAGATTTTGGACACTGGCCCTTTATCTGATATGTCATTTGCAAATATCTTTTCCCATTCTGTCAGTTGTCTTTTGGTTTTGTTAACTGTTTCCTTTGCTGTACAAAAGCTTTTGATCTTGATGAAGTCCCAGTAGTTCATTTTTGCCCTTGCTTCCCTTGCCTTGGGCGATGTTTCTAGGAAGAAGTTGCTGGGGCTGAGGTCGAAGAGGTTGCTGCCTGTGTTCTCCTCAAGGATTTTGATGGGTTCCTGTCTCACATTGAGGGCTTTCATCCATTTTGAGTCTACTTTTGTGTTTGGTGTAAGGAAATGGTCCAGTTTCATTCTTTTGTGTGTAGTTGTCCAATTTTCCCAATACCATTTGTTGAAGAGACTGTCTTTTTTTCCATTGGATATTCTTTTCTGCTTTGTTGAAGATTAGTTGACCATAGAATTGAGGGTTTATTTCTGGGCTCTCTATTCTGTTTTCCATTGATCTATGTATCTGTTTTTGTGCCGTACCATACTGTCTTGATGACAACTTTGTAATAGAGCTTGAAGTCTAGACTTGTGATGACACCAGCTTTGGTTTTCTTTTTCAACATTCCTCTAGCTATTTGGGGTCTTTTCTGGTTCCATACAAATTTTCGGATTATTTGTTCCATTTCTTTGAAAAAAAAATTGATGGTATTTTGATAGGGATTGCATTAAATGTGTAGATTGTTCTAGGCAGCATAGACATTTTCATAATATTTGTTCTTCCAATCTATGAACATGGACAGTTTTTCCATTTCTTTGTGTCTTCTTCAATTTCTTTCAGGAGTTATCTATAGTTTTCTGAGTACAGATTCTTTGCCTCTTTCGTTAGATTTATTCCTAGGTATCTTATGTTTTTGGGTGCAGTTGTAAATGGGATCAACTCCTTAATTTCTCTTTCTTCTGTCCTGTTGTTGGTGTACAGAAATGCAACTGATTTCTGCGCATTGATTTTATATCCTGAACTTTACTGAATTCCTGTATGAGTTCTAGCAGTTTTGGGGTGTAGTCTTTTGAGTTTTCCACATAAAGTATCATATCATCTTCAAAGAGTGAGAGTTTGAACAGCTGTCCTTTTTTTAATCATTAAAAATAATACAGGAACATATTACAAGTCTTTGAAGTTATCTTAACAAAAATTTGATATCATTTTATCATTATATGTAAGACCCAAGAAGCCCAAATCTGATGCTTGGAGTCCCTTGGAATTCAAGGTTTGGGTCTGATTCTCACAGTCTATGTTGGGAGGAGAGTATCACATTCCAGAAGCTGGGGGCTTGGCCTGGGCATGTCTTTAGTGGTGACCATTGACTTCACAGGTCATACCTCTGCATGAAGAAGGTGCACCATCTCGATAGGCTTTTCTTACAGCTTTCTCATTCTTAGCCACTTCCCAGCTGACTCCTCTATCTGAGGAGGAATAGAACATTCCAGGATGCAGTCCCAGGAATGACACCCCTGGGGTTGATACTAAACCATTTGTATCCCTTCCAGGGATTTGCAAAGCTGTGCAATTAGAGTTTGGGGATGAATGGGCCTACCCTGAATTCCTCACCATTCCCCTTAGCAAGACTGACTATCGATCAAACAGCTCTTGAAATTCGGGGAAAAATTAAACAACTAAACAAAACCAAAAATGAAATCACATCACTTATTTGATAATATGTGGAGCTTTTTATTCTTTTTCAACCTCTTCTCTACTCACCTGTGGTCACTGGAAATTAGATTTTTTTTTAATGATTAATTTAACCAGGAAGACTCCAAGAGACTTGGGAAGTACAGGAGGCAGTCTAGGGGACAAGGAAGGGAGTGGAGGCAGGTCCGCAATCCAGGATATGGTTATAGGAGAGCGGCCTGAAGGGTAGGGTTGTAGAGAGGCTGACAAACAAGCATGTCCTAGAACATGTGCAAAGCAGTTCCAGAGGCCTCGGCCTTGTCCTCCTTAAGCTCTATTTTTTGGTCACATTTGGGAAATATTAGAGCTATTAAGATTCATTTGCTCTTCTCTGGATTTTGAAAATTATTTTTCTGACATTACTCAGTTTTCCCCAAGTAGGTTTTGTTTATTTCTTTTCTTTTCTTTTTTTTAACTATAACATGGTCTTCACTGGTCACTTCATATATTTTCCTGTTACTTATTTTGGAAGTCCTGCAGCCCTAGGAAAACAAACAAACAAAAACGCCAAGCAGGAGGAGGAGGTGGTAGATATAAAAAGAAGAGATCTCTATTTACTGAGACAATCAGCTCTGCCTTCTCTGTAGCAGAGGTTTTAGTGGGGCCCGGGGCAATTCCCTTTTTGTTGTTTTTTGTTTGTTTCTTTGTTTTTCTTCGGAAACTCTTAGTATATTAAAAAGCAAGCATGGTCAAAGCATGGATGAAAAATTGTAGTATACTTCAAATATTTACATTTAACAATCAGTAGTTGTGAAACCCAGAAATAAAATGACCACATACTGAAGTTAACTTGAAGATCAAAAGTCAAAATTTGAGGCTTTTTTAAAAAAAATGATTTTATCCACTTATTTGACAGAGAGAGCGGGAACACAAGCAGGGCGAGTGAGAGAGGGAGAAGCAGGCTTCTCACCAAGCCCAATGTGGGACTCAATCCAAGGACCCCGGGATCATGATTGGAGCCGAAGGCAGATGACTGAGCCACCCAGGCACCCCAAAACTTGAGGCTTTCATGAATGTGAATGGTGGGACAGGTTCCCAGCCTACTTCTCACTGCCCAGCTCTAAGCAGGATATAGGCCTGTCTGTGACTGTGTTACCTACATATTGTGGGCCAGGTACCTCACCGAGGGCCTGGCCAGTGACAGAGCTCAAAGATAGATTAGTTTCCTTTCCCTTCTGCCTTTCCCCCCCCCCCCCCCATTTTATTTAGACCTATCCCAAATAAGTTTTTAGCTACCCAGGGAAGTACAGGCTTTATTCTGCCATCCTGCTTTCTCCTGTTGTCCTGATGAACTATTTCTGAGAACCTAAAGCAGCTTTGATGTGCTTTAGTCAGTTTTGTTCTTTTTTTTTTTTAATTTAATTTTTACTATGAAAAATTTCAGACATACACAAAGATAGGTTAATATAAGGAACCCCCATTTACCCATCACCGATCTTGAGTGATGATCAGTGATGCACTTTAAAATACACATCTGCGGCAATGGCTGCAGAAAGATGGCGGTGCGTGCTTTTGCTCCACCACAGTCTCTGTTCACACCTGTGTGTTCATGGAACGAAACCTTATACACCTGCATCCACAGAAGGCTTCGTAATTGCTTTTGAACCAGGAAGACCGTCTCATTGCCATGGAGAAGGAGAGTCAAAGTGAATAAGGTTAGAATGACTTACTCCTAAGTGGATGCTTTCTCATTCTTAATTTCAGGCTTGGAAGTAGCTTAAAGATGTTTATTAACAACCAGGGGTAAAGAGGGAAAAACCACTGGCTGTACTCTGAAACATGTTTTCTGCTTAGTTGCTTAATTGAGAGAAGCCAGTTTGTGTGTGTGTATATGAGTGTGTGTATACAAATGGAAAGGAAAAAAAAAAAAAGAAATGGGAAGAAAAATCAAGATGGAGAAATAGAAATACCTCAGGAAAAGTGAAATTGTAGCTGTGCTAATTCCTAGACTAGGATCTTGCAGAACACACCTGGCTTCTGGAAGGGAGGCTTTTCTTACCGTCAGTGATAATGTTAAGTACAGGGCACAACAAAGGGTATTTAACAAGGCCGTTGATGTATCCCACTGTATAAAGGGAAGTATACAGCTCCATAACCAGGTATTTATTTATTTATTTATTTATTTGTCAGAGAGAGAGAGCAGAAGCACAGAGAACTGCAGGCAGAAAAGGCAGAGCAGGCAGAGCAGGCAGAGGGAGAAGCAGGCTCTCCGATGAGCAGGGAGCCCGATGTGGGACTCGATCCCAGGACCCTGGGATCATGACCCGAGCCAAAGGCAGATGCTTAATCGACTGAGCCACCCAGGCATCCCTGTATCCAGGTTTCCCTTTGATATTATTATCATATGATGATACGGTTCCTAATGAGAAACTGTGCCAAAGATGGAGCAGAACTGACTTGGCACTAAGAATGCTTATTTATGTGCTGTTAGTACGTGCCAGTTTAGTAAATAGAAGGACAGGGTTGCAGCCAGCTTTGGTGGCAACTGGGAATTGTGATACCCACTTTAGGGCTTTACCACCTGTAGGTGAAGGCTCTAACACTGGAGAAGTTACTTACTCTCTATGTATTTCAGCTTACCCACCTGTGAGAGCCTAAATTCTTGCGTTCTAGAAGGATGAGTGCCAAGAATGTTGAAAGGGTGATGGGTGGTTGTGAACATAAAATGCTATGGCATCCTTAAAAAAAAAAAAAAAAGGATGCTCTCTCCCCAGTCCATATTTTGTCCCATTCCACTGAAGGCTCCAGATTCTGGGCTGGCTTCAATGGCTATGCAACATATGCAGGCACAAGTGTCCCAAACTTGTTTAATGTGATGGCAGCATCTTGAAATTCTTAATAGTTGAACAAAGGGCACCCCATATTCATTTTGCACTGGGCCCCACAATCCTGTAGTCAGTCCTGTCCAGAGGCTGACATCAGGAAAGCTTAGATTCTAAAATATATGAGAGGAAAACTTGAGGTTAAGTGGACCTCAGAGAAGCTTGTTAAGAACTATCTACCCTAAAGATACAAACGTAGTGATCCGAAGGGGCACGTGCACCCGAATGTTTATAGCAGCAATGTCTACAATCGCCAAACTATGGAAAGAGCCTAGATGTCCATCAACAGATGAATGGATAAAGAAGATGTGGTATATATACACGATGGAATACTATGCAGCCATCAAAAGAAATGAAATCTTGCCATTCGCAACGA
>PISX010038356.1:0-10326 GCA_004024625.1 Mellivora capensis
TAACATTAATTAGTTAACTATGACATAGTGATTTCAAAAGATAACTAATTGATCAAACTCGGAAAAACTACCTGGCAACCAAAGGAAATTGTTTTATCTTAATATAAAGAGAAGAGTACTCAGAAACAAATAATTTAAATACTAGCTATCTTTTAAAAGGTATTAGTGGGATATATAGGCTTAAGCACTAATGGTTCTATCTTTCCCAAAAGTACCCCCATACTAATGTAATTTTCAAAAAGTGAAGATCAATATGAGATTCTTCTTCCAAATGATTTCTTTGTACATTTTCTTGAAAAATGAAAGTTCATTTTAATTTTTTTAGGCTATAATTATGTCCAAAGTGGTGAGAACTCAAAGCTCATGTGTGACTCACACCCTGAATGAAATGAAATCAAGTATCATGAATTAATTATCAAGGCTACTTCCAGGTCAATATGTGGAAGGAATGCTTTGAGAGAGACACGTCTCTCTGTCCTTTGCCTCCTAAAATGCTGAAATCATTTAGCTGGCAGTTATTAACTTGAAATTTATGGTTTTATTTTATTTTGCTTTGTTAAGTATATTTCATTCATATCTGTGCTCCATTTACAACAATAATCAACAGGAGATGCAATTAGGTGTCGACTTTGATGGTGCAGACCCAAACACCAAGGCAATACTAATGGCCACTGGATTCCCTTATTATTTGGGGTTTTAAGAATTATTTTTAAATAGAACTGAGAGTTCTAGTGACTTTCCTGAAATTTAATTTCCCTCTTTAACTAGCCAGGTTCTGTTTAAAATGCTGTAGCACAAACATAAAATTGCTTATGTAGTTAAAAAAAAAAAAGGCTACCCTGTGTCAACTTTAGTCACAATAATAATAAATTTCTGATCTTGAAGCTTTCCTCTGTCCACACGAGGCCTTTCCAGGTAATATTCTCCACAATGTACGACTTCAGGGATTCCTGCCCTGACACGGAAATTGTTGGGTTGTGACATCCCATTTCTCTCTTCTGGTTGCCGCACTCTGTTTAGGTTCATTCACTTTATCTTGTTGTCATCCTCAGTGCGGCAGATACCTGGAAGGGGACGGCAGGCAAGGAGTTCTCCCCATTCCTCAGTCATTTTCCACGTTGGCTATAACTTTGGGTGCCTCCCTTTTGAGAGTAACTGATGTGGATTAAGTTGGGAGGAAACCAAAGCCTTCAGTTTGCTTTTCTGGTCCCCTCTGCGTCCCCCCCCCCCTTTCTCCCAAAGCAGATGGGAGTAGTCCCATCTGACTCTCAGCCATGACTGTGAAAGATACAAGTAGTTAATACCAGTGCTCTTTCCTGCCTCCGCAAAATGTGGTTTCAGAGCCATTCCTCACACATCACTCCAACTGATTGATGTTGGCACATGGAAGAAAACCAATTTGCCATCGCCTTTCCTGAGATAGCCTAGAGTCTTCTATTGGCTCTACCCAAAATATAAATAGGGGCTACCACAAAATGGTTTGTAGTGGGCTGCATTGCTTATCAATCATTTATTTGGTACTAGGAATGCCTTTTGTGTTTGCACAAGACTGATGTATAATTGTGGTTGCAGTCCCAGGATGGTCCAAAACATCTTATGAAATCATTTATTGAATTGTACTTTTCAAACAATCCTATGATGTCATTTGTGGTACAATTTCTAGGGGATAAGACATTTTAAATTTTAGCGCAGGTCTCTAGAAATAGCTCTATGTATCCATTTCCCTCTTCCTTTCTTGGCGGTTTTGGTTTCTTTGAAATTTCATCTCATCATTCATGTGCTTGATGGCACCAGCTTTTCATACACATTTTCCCTTCTGGAATTGCAAAAGTAAATATTGTATGTTTATGGTTAAAAAATATAGGTGATTAGCCTTTTTTTAATATATATATATATATATATATATATATATATATATATATAGTGGAAGTGTGATAGGTTTAAATTTAATTTGGGGTAAAAATAGGCTAAGATGAAGGAAAAGCCCAAATAAATAGTTTTAGGTATTCGATTTAAAATATTTTATTAAAATTTTATTGTTAATAGAATCTAGGGAATTTAGATAACATTCAGATTACATTCTGAATTCCCTAGAATCTAGGGAATTTAGATAACATTCAGATAACATTAGATACATTCAGATAACAGAATTCAGATAACATTGTGCTTAAGGGTTGTTTTTACCACCCTCACTAGAATTTATGCAGGGCCAGTTGCATTGGGTTTAAAAATATACAGTGTAGGGAATGTGGCCAACAGCATAGTAATAGTGTTGTGTGGTGACAGATGGCAGCTACTCTTCCAGTGAGCATAGTATGACATACAGAGATGTCCAGTCACTATAATGTCCACCTGAGATTAATGTAACATTGTGTAGCAACTCTACGTTAGTTTTTAAAAAGACCAAAAAAGGGGCGCCTGGGTGGCTCAGTGGGTTAAAGCCTCTGCCTTCGGCTCAGGTCATGATCCCAGGGTCCTGGGATCCAGCCCCACATCAGGCTTTCTGCTCAGCAGGGAGCCTGCTTCCTTCCTCTCTCTCTCTCTCTCTCTCTCTCTCTGCCTACTTGTGATCTCTTGTCTGTCAAATAAAAAAAATTTTAAAAAAATATAAAAAGACCAAAAAAGATGGGAGCCTTGAACACCTGTCAATCTTGGTAACTTTCTGTGGGTGGGAGCGTGACTTTAGGAAAACCATCGGAGGTGGCACTAGGGTCACCACCTGTAGGCAGAATTCACCCGCACAGCTCCATGAGCCGGTACCTTTTCCTGCCCCACATCAGTCAGGCTCATGTAAATCTTCAAACCTTCCTCTCCTAGCATTTAAGTCTCCAGTCTTTCAGCAACATGTTTGGGTGGGAGTTGGAGGAGGAGAGGTAGAACAGGTCTCCAAATAGAATGTCCTTGCTTTGGAAGGGCTAGCACTCTATGACTGAAATGTTAGGAAGGTTTGTATCCTTTCTAGATCTGTTAGCCCTGCAGATTTTGCTAGTGACGTTGCCTCCTGTCTCTCAAAGGAGATGGTGGTTATCAAGCACTAACTCTTAGCTATAACTTACTCTTCACCTCGAAGCATCGAGAGAATTCTATCCATCTTGCTGCCTCAGAGGAAGTGCACAACCTCTGCAGGTTCTTGGTCTTCTTCCTTACAGTGCTCCATGTAAGTGCTCTCATTTTCCTCCCTCCTGTCTTCAGTCACTTCAGTTTCTCTCTTTCCACAGGCTTCTCTCTTTCTGCTATTCCTCATTAACAACAATAACAACAGATAACAAAAGAAGTCAAAGCCAGCTCTGTGATAGGCGCAGCTGTTAGTGCCATCCTAGCTCTCCTTTCTTTTCTTGGTTCAATGTATGAGGCACCTGCTCCAAAACTCTTTCATCTGAATTCCTTTATAATGCCCTAAAATGGAGCTTCATATTTTGACACATGAATGATGTTTTTTTTTCTTATTTGTTTCTATATATCCTCTAAACAAATTTACTCTTCTATTCCTCAGCAATTATCCTCTTCTTGTAGAATTTGGTATTATTGAATACTTTTTTTGAATACTCTCATGTTTTTGCTATTTCTTTATTTTGATTGTCCTTAAATTATTGTCTACCCTCTGCTCTTTCTTCCCCTTGAACCTAAATGTGAACATTCCTCCAGACTCCACCTTTGACACTTACTTGTCTTGTTACATGGTTATCATTGTCTTACCACTGTTGCTATGGCACCCAAATATATATCTTCAGATGTGATCTCTGACCTTTGCTCCAGGTCCAGATTTCCAGTTGTCTTTCTCAATTACTCCATTTTTATTCCTGCCATCAGTTGTCTCATCTGAATATTCCTGTGCCTCAGTAGATTGTGGGCACAGTGAGGTCACACCAACAAGCAGTAACTCAATGGCTCTTACCCCCATGTACATAACCCAGACCAGCAGTGTATCCCAAGGTCTCCCAGTGTTTTTGGGTTTCCCTGGATATCCTGCATTGCTCAATAAGTGTCCTGTCTTGTTCTTTTTTTTTTTTTTTTTTTTTCTGGTTCCATGACAGATGTTCAGTGTCCACAAAACACCTTAAAGGGAGCTGCCCTGTTAGAAATGCCCTTAGTAAGAATCACTTTCTTGCCAGGTGCTGCTCTGATCACCCATGCCTTCCATACTCTCTTCTCTTAACCTTGTTTGAATTTTCTTCATCGCTTTTATGGCTACCAGTCATTATATTTTTTTCTTTTTTTTTTAAAATTGTCTAACTTTTGTTAGAAAAGCCTGATTCACTCTTCTATTCCCAATGCCATCAACAGTACTTGGCACTGGAGAGGCTTCATAAACACTTTTGAATGAAAAATGAATGAGTTAATAAAGAGCTAGGGTACCAACCTAGAATGCCAAGGTGGCACCTTTTCCCCTCCTAGTTTAATTAGTTTGGATACACTTTGAACTGGATTCAGAATTGGGAATCATGTGTGTTTCAAACCTTGGTATCACGTTTACTCTCTGGACATCAAACCAATACTTCTGTGCCTCAGGCCTTCATGGGTTCCATGTGCCAGCCAAGGGCCAATCTTGCAAGAAGACTATCCCAAATATGACAGTCTCATGTCTACCATGTAAGCATAAGAAATGAAAGCCAGTGAAGAAAACTTCAATAAATTTTTTAAGTATAATTAACATACAGCATTATGTTAGTTTCAGGTGTCCAGTGAAATGATTCAACAAGACTCTACATTACTCAGTGCTCATCAAAATAGGTATAGTCTCGATCCCCTTTATCTATTTCATCCATCTCCCCACCCCCTCTGGTAACCGCCAGTCTATTTTCTTTACTTAAGAATGTGGTGTTTTTGTTTGTTTGTTTCTTCTTTGTTTTCTTTCTTAAATTCCACATATAAGTGAAATCATATGGTATTTGTCTTGTTCTTAGACCCACTTTTTTGCTTAGCATTATACTCTCTAGGTCCATCCATGTTATTGCAAATGACAAAATTTCATTCTTTTTTATGGCTGAGTAAAATTCCCTAACACATATGTAATATGTATATATAATATACACACCACATCTTCTTTATCCATCCATCTATCCATGGACATTTGTGTTAATTCCATATCTTGACTTATTGAAAATAATGCTGCAAAAAACAAAGGGTTGCATATATCTTATTGCATTAGTGTTTTCATTTCTTGGGTTAGATAGCTAATAGTAAAATTAATGAGTCATATTGTACTTATCTAATTTTTTGAGGAACTTCTGTGCTGTTCTCCATGGTGACTGCACCAATTTGCATTCCCGCCAGCAATGTATGGTGCTTCCTTTTTCTCCACATCCTCAGCAGCACTTGCTATTTCTTGTGCTTTTGATTTTCATCATGCTGGCCGGTGTGAGGCCATGCCTCGTTGTGATTTTGATTTGCATTTCTCTGATGATTAACGATGTTGAGCATCTTACATCTGCTGGCCATCTTGATGTCTTTGGAAATATGTCTATTCAGGTCCTCTGCCCATTTTAATCGGCTCACTTGGGGTTCTTTTGGAGTTGAGTTATGTAAATTCTTTGTGTGTTTTGAATATTAATCTCTTATTGGATATATGAAATATCTTCTCCTATACAGGTTAAAGCTTCAATAAAAACATTTAATTGAAAATATTATACTGAACATATGTCTGAATCAAAATGGCTAAAGTGCCTATATTCATGTGTGGATATATGATATCTAGTCTTTTAGCAGGTTTTCCTCCTTCGGTATTATAGAAAATTTCTGTTTAGGCCTGGCAGTCACTGGTCACATCAGCCACATATCACATTGTGGACTAATGCTGTTCTTTCCAATGGTCACTCCTTCCTCCATTGGTTACTTGCTGCCATCTCAAGGCAGAGTCCTCACCCTTCACATCCTCTCTCCCATGGAAATGGAGATAAGGTTGTAAACTATTATCAGAATAGAGAAGAATTGGGAGAAGGGAAGGGAAGTCTGGTGCAAACAAGCTATGACAGCTCTTGAACGGTACTACATGCAGGTGCCACCAGCTGTGATTCAATGCCAGGGGACTTCCCAAGATTATGTTGGGCACAGGTGCTAGCCTGGTGCTGCTTAACAAAATCAAGTTTACCGCTCAGGAATATTTTAAGCACCTCTATTAAAAATTGCCCCTAGGATGCTGAGAACAGCTTTTTTGGGACTTCCACTGAAAGGCTTACATCTTTGTCTTTCATTTTTGTCACTGAATAATTTGCAGTCAGAATATCCACTCTCTTTAGTTAAAATCTCACTCACACCTACAGGGATGTGGTCTGGTCTTATGCTGTCCATGTAGTAATTTGATATCAGAACATCTACTGTAGGCAGAATTATTCAGCCTGAAGTATGATCATGTTTGATCTGGCACCAGGGCAGAACAATGTATTCTTGAGTAGAAGATCAAGCTAGCAGACCTTTCCTATTGTCTTTTGTGTCTCTGCTCCTGATCCCCTACAAGTAACATCTTGATCAAGAATCTATACATACGACCCCCTGAAAACAAGCAGTAACGTACAGATACTGGGAGGAAAGAAGCCATATAAGAAATGTTTCAAAGATATATGGTTCAGATAGTTGCAGATCTGCTCGCCCTCCAGACAAACTTTTTTATTATTGTTTTATTTTTTTTTCCCAAATAAAGGATAACTCAAGTCTTCACTTCTTGCAAAGACGAAAGAGTGGTACTTAGAGTTCTGGAATTGGCATCACTTCCTCTTTTTTAACCTGTGACATTGACCTTCCCCACTGAAAAGAGAAAATAGATGTTTCTCTACCATACATGGTTATGGCTTAAGCAAGGTCAAAATTAATTACCATTTTCACATTTTAACTATGTTTATATTCCGTGTTCTTGATTTGCAAAGGATGAGTGGGAAATATGACACTGAAGGTGATCTAGGGAACACTACAGGGGTATTATTTCAAGTTTTGATGAATCTAAGAAAATTATGCCAGCTAGGTAATTTTTTGTATACACTCACACACACACACACACACACACATACACTTCCTAGGGACTTCCAGTGATTTTTAGCAAAGTCCTATTACAAAATTTGGATTTTTAACTTGGTTTCAGAGTCTTGATAATTTAGAAGTTACTACTAAAGAGAAGCAAGCATTTGCAAAGTAATACGAGTTATATTGTGCAGAGTAATACTAATCTAGAGGTAAGAGATTTGTGTCAGAGAACATAATTTTGAGTGTGCTTTGTAAGTGAAGAGGACGCCTTGCTGACTTCTTACATTGCATTGATTTAATGTCAGGATGTAAAACAAGGGATATTTCAGATCTAAAATTCTAATATTCACTTCTTACTTCCATCTTCGACCTCACAGAAGCTTTGCCAATACACTGAATAAATGCTTGTGAAAACTTTGGAAAGAACTTCTGGCAAATATGGGGAGAGGAAATGTAAAGTGTGTAAGAAGGTGGCTTTGCTGGGAGTGGAGGTGGGGTCAGAGTTAACTCATTTTGGAGCACGTGCTGACAGTGCTGGGTTGCTTGCTGGTCTGTAAGTCTTTCATTAAAAAAAAAAAAACAAGCACACACACACAAAACAAAAACCAACTTGTCAGTATTCCATTGCCAGGTTGAAAGTTTAATGCATTGGTTTTTGTTTTTTTTTTTATAATGGATTTTTAATTAGGACCTTAAAGAAAATTTGGCCCTCAGAGTTCATGGAAGCATTTAATTAATTTTTGTGGGGAGTCTCTGACATCGTGAAAATGGATGAAAATGATTATTGCCATATCACTGTTTTGCAGATTGGCTCTTAATTATGTTATCAGTGTAAGGACCTATTTAGCAAGAGGCTTTCATTAAAGTTAAACTGTCCCTGCTCCCCTTCCCCCAGGGGATTTACTTAAAAACAAGTCCCAGAAACCAGCCTACAGGTAACAAAGCCCAAATACAAGGGTGGGTCAGGCCAGGTGGAGACATCTGATCAGTGGGGGGTTGTGTACTGTCTCCCTAGCTACCAAGGAGTATGGGCCCCGCCCTTTGGGAGCATTTTTGGCGCCAATCCTGACCAAGGTGTGATAGGCTGGTTCAGATGTCTACTAGGGTAAATTGTAATTCAATTGGTCACCTAGCATCACTGTGGATTTTCCTGTGTGTGTATGTTACAATCTCATTGGCCACCTGTGCGTGGCCAGGCCCGACCACATGGCCTTTGCCCTTAGAAGCTAGTCTGTGGAACAGAGAAGGGTCGCCCTCTCTTGTAAGAGGTGTGTCCCCGAACGTTCGGTTAGATTCTTGATGTTTGGCACGAAATAAAGCTTTGCTTGACCTTCTCTTTATATCAGTCTTGCTCCTTTAATCATGGACCCATTTTTGGGGCATAACTATCAGATTTAAAATAAATATTAAAAAGACCCCTAACTGCTTATTTTTCTATGTCTTGCTTATGAGCCACAACTGCACGACATAGGACAGGTAAGTTGCCTAATGGCACTTATTAAACAAAAAATTAAAGGAAAATGATTTTAGAAGGCCAGACTACATACTCTTCAGGTGGAAAATTTAGCCAGTGGCTTGAGGTTTCATTAGAAAGGCCAAAAATGTAGGCCAGGCACAGAAGCTGGAATTCTGTGACTTGGCTTCATGGAGAGTAAGCTGTCATTTAAGTTTCCTGAAAATTGAAATACCATATTGTTTCCAAAGTTAAGTGGGGGGAATATGAATAAATATATATATATATGCCTCAAAATGGACTCTCAGAAAGGAAATTTTGCAGTTTGACTGCAACAGAAGTATAAAAGTTGCAGGGAAATAACACGGTGCTCTAACCACAGCCCCAATTATGCTAGGTTTGATTTCCCCTGGAGATCATGGAGAATAATGAATGGGAATATTTATAAAATGGAAATTGGTATTGAATAATTTGTTTTTTTTTAAGAGAAGGAACAATAATTTACCAAGTTCATAATAACAAGGTAACTTGGTAACTTGCTTTAGTCACAATGACATATTAGAAAATTTGATTATTTTCTTTTTTTCCTGTCCTAACTTACTATTTCCTGATTAGAAAAATACTTTGCTTTCATTTGTGGTGAATTAAGAAAATACATAGAGGAACAAAGAAGAACATTCTAATCATTCACAGTCTTTTCTCTAAAGCAGTAAACATTTTGATCTATTTTCTTACAGTTTTTTTGTTCAACAGATTACCTGAGGGAGCGATGATTTACATTTACATTCCATTGTTGGGCAAATGGGTGCTAAAAAAAGAAGAATTGCCCCTATTTTAAATGTAACTTGTCTGTCTTGCCCCCAGGTCACTGTTTCTATAAAAAAAAAAGATTTTAAAGGCTGGCTTATTTTCCTTTTCTCCAGCACAAGTTGGTGATTAAATAGTCATATGTTTTAACCATTCAAACCTCCTTGCTGCCACTGGTGTAGTCCTGCCCTCTCCATCAGCCCCTTGTCCAATGGTGACCCTCCAGATCTCACCAGTTTCCAGCACCACACCTCTGACCACCACCTCCTCTCTTTTCCACTCAGGGCCTCTACTTTCCACATCTGCATAATGCATTAACCCTATCAGCAATGAGCTTACAAATTTTTCATTGTCTCTTTTATCCTCAGGTGCTCCCTGTCCCCTCCATTTTATGCCCTTAAATTTCATGGTCCTTCATTTGAGTCACCTCTTGGCATAATAAAACCACCATTGTAGTTAAATCAGACTCTCTCACAACACATAGTGTAGGAGAAAAACAGTTTTCTGGACTGACAGATCTAACTTTCATTTCATGGCCACTCATCTCATCCTAGCCTTTAATGTGATCAACGCGGCCTTAAGGTTTCCCTCAGCTTGATTAAACTTTTGACAGGTTTCTTTGTCACTATAGGTCTCTGACCTTCCTTTTCTAAAAAAAAAAAAAAAAAAAATTGCTTTAGAAAACCTTCAACCGTGGTTTCTTTCTCTGCATCTGTGAGACGTACATCTCCCGGCCTCCTGCCAGTTATACAATCCAGAAATATCTTTCTTAGGGACTTGGGAACCCTCCCTTTGAAAGGTCATCTTCAGGAAAGGTGGGGTCCTGTCTTCTAGTGTCTGTAGGAGGATAGAAGCCTAACTTGGAGAAACACCAATTAAACACAGAGGCCCTCATCACATTGATCAGCCCCTCCGCCTTCCTCCCTGCAAAAAATCCCTGCTCCTCCGTTTTCACACTTTGCTACCTATTTCTTTTTTTTTTTACACCATTTTTTTTTAAATTTCTTTTCAGTGTAACAGAGTTCATAGTTTTACACCACACCCAGTGCTCCATGCAATGCGTGCCCTCCACAATACCCACCACCTGGCTCCCCCAACCTCCCACCCCCCGC
>PISX010038357.1:0-10396 GCA_004024625.1 Mellivora capensis
ATTGGGGGGGAGATAACCCATGAGAGACTATGGACTCTGAAAAACAACCTGAGGGTTTTGAAGGGGCGGGGGGTGGGAGGTTGGGGGAGCCAGGTGGTGGGTATTATGGAGGGCACGCATTGCATGGAGCACTGGGTGTGGTGTAAAACTATGAACTCTGTTACGCTGAAAAGAAATAAAAAAAAAATCAGGTGCACATTTGAAACTGGAAAAAAAAAAAGGAACATAAATCTAGGAAGCATATAAGAAAAACATACCTGAGCTTGCAGGTTTTCCTGCAGAATGTAAGTCCTTTCTATCATAGTAGTGCAATAGTACATGTGGGAAAGGTTGGGAAAATATATACTTTGAAATAATGGATTTGGATTTTTAAAAATGCCAACCCTCCTGTAGTGGTCTCACTAGTGGCCTCAAAATAGTAAAGTCCAAATCTTAACCCCTGGATCCTGTAAATGGGACCTTCATTTGGAAAAAGGGTCTTTGCAAGTGTAATTAAGGATCTTGAAAGGAAATCATCCTGGATTTAAAATCCAAAGATGAGATCTTAGAATAAAAGGGAAAACAGAGACAAGTGAGAGACACAGGGGGAAAGACCACTGAACACAGAGGCAGGAGGGAGAGAGACATCCACTAACTGAGAATAGCTTACAGCCACCAGAAGCAAGGAAAGAGGCTTGGAATGAGTCTCCCTCAGGGCCAGAAGGAACCAGTGTGACAACCCCTTGACTGAGGGTTTCTGACCTCCATGATGGCGGGAGAGTAAATTTCCATTGTTTTTTTTTAAAGCTAGACATTTCCCATCTACTACTTTTTTTTTTCTTTAAAGATTTTATCTATCTATTCGATGGAGAGAGATCACAAGTAGGCAGAGAGGCAGGCAGAGAGAGAGAGGGAGAAGCAGGCTCCCCGCTGAGCAGAGAGCCCGATGCGGGGCTCGATCCCAGGACCCCGAGACCATGACCCGAGCCGAAGGCAGAGGCCCAACCCACTGAGCCACCCAGGTGCCCCAATTTCCATTGTTTTAAGCACCTGATTTGTGACAGTTTATTTCAGCAGCCCCAAGAAGTGAATACACTGCCTAAAAGGGTTTTGTCTGTGCTGTTGCGCAGAGCCTGAAATTGTATGGTCTCTGGGCCATATGCTACCTGCAGAGGTCTTCAGCCTTCATAGGGCATTTTTTTTTTTAATAAAATCTGGGTTTGTGGCTGCTTTTGAAAACTTGGAAGCTCTGGCAATGCTGGACTTATGTTCACACTTGGTTAGAACTGGTAAGCACCTGTCTGTTTTAATTCAGTCATGTTTGC
This sequence comes from Mellivora capensis, assembly GCA_004024625.1. Taxonomy (NCBI): domain Eukaryota; kingdom Metazoa; phylum Chordata; class Mammalia; order Carnivora; family Mustelidae; genus Mellivora; species Mellivora capensis. The sequence continues at coordinate 1,305 of PISX010038357.1, forward strand.
TACAGTCCCCAGTGCTCCCTTCCTGCCTCCATGCAATTCTGTTATATGCCTGGCCCTGCAGGCCTGTGAGTTTGTAGCTCCCATATTTGCACCAGGATGGGCAGGTTAAGAGACACAGTCCTTTCCTTTAGAATAAGGGGAAAGGAGCCCCTGATTTTGTAGTCAGTCAGTAGTTTGGGAGACTTGCACATAGCAGCACAGTGTGTAAGGTGGTTCGGAAATTTCGTTGCTCAACAAAACCACCTGAGGACCATTTTCCATAGGCAGATTCGAAACCATATCCCAGACCTGCTATATCAGAATCTTGGGTGTGTGTGCAGGGTGATGGAGTGGTCAGGGGTAGAACCCTGGAATCTGCATTTTTAAAAGCTCTGAACCAATTCTGATAATAATCGGGCCTTAGGGCAGAAGGGCATTATCTTCTAGGATTAAGAATAAGAGGCAGGGTGAGTTTGTTATCCCACTGGAAATCTCTGAAGTATATTGTTTTAAAAAAATCTTTTCTCAAGTTAAAAATAGAATCACCCTTTGACCCAGCAATTGCACTAATGGGTATTTACCCCAAAGATACAAATGTAGGAATCCGAAGGGACACCTGCACCCCAAGGTTTATAGCAGCAAAAATGTCCACAATAGCCAAACTATGGAAAGAGCTTAGATGTCCATCGACAGATGAGTGGATAAAGAAGTGGTATATAAACAATGCAGTATTACTCAGCCGTCAAAAAAGAACAAATATTACCATTTGCAATGATGTGGATGGAACTAGAAGGTATTATGCTAAGCAAAATAAGTCAGAGAAAGCCAATTACATGATTTCACTCATGTGGAATTTAGGAAACAAAACGGGGGATCATAGGGGGATAGAAGGAAAAATAAGATGAAATCAGAGAGGGAGACAAACCAAAAGATACTCTTAACTATAGGAAAAAAACTGAGGATTGCTGGACGTGGGGCGTGTGAGGGGTGGGGTAAATGGGTGTTGGACATTAAGGAGGGTCTTGATGTAATGAGCACTGGATGTTCTATGCAACTGATGAATCACTGAACTCTACCTCTGAAATTAATAATATGCTATATGTTAATTCATTGAATTTAAATAAAATTAAATTTTAAAAAAAAGTATTTTCTCAAGAAAATTGGATTGATTTGCATTATTTTGTGGAGCCAAGGTTTGAGTTCATTAGATGCTTTCTATTTAAATATCTGTCAACCGAGAGTATCAAAACCAGGTAGTTCCTTTAATAAAGTCATAAAAACAGTATTATAGTGATATACTTATCTAGGCAACCTATTCATAAAAACTTTATTCTCTCTCTTCTAATGGTGGGTGGGGGCAAGCTGCAAAGATGGTTGACGGGGCTTGTTGACCTGCTGGTGGAGTTTGGCACTGTAGCCCTAGCACTGGGTAGGTTGGGATTTAATCCACAACTCTGAAATAATGACTTCCAGCTTTCTTGTTTAAAATAAAGCTGGGGTCTCTACCAGTCTCCTGAGGTTGCTAGGAGACCACCTGAAGGAATGAGTACGGAAATGTGAAGGTAGTCACAGGAAGTTGTTAGGCAAAATGAAGCTACCATTATTCTGATCAAGGCAGGTTACATACATTTGGCGATTCTCCAAAGCATTGCATACAGATTCAGTTCACAAGTATCTCATTAAATGATTCCTTTATTTGAGAAACATTTATGGATAAACATTCAGTGCCAGGAACCACGCACTGTTCTATTGCACTGGAAATAGTGCAGTGAATAATGGTAAAATTAAATCTCTGTTCTCACAAACCTTTTATATGATGATGAAAAAGGAAATTATAGCCTTATTAGTATGTGGTGGGTGCTTTTCATGGAGTTAGGGTTAAGGTTATATGGGCTATATTAACTTACTAATTTTAAGGCACTTACGCTAATATGTCCTGCAGAAAACCAAGGTGACCTCTCACTGAATGCTATTAGTTCACAGAAGCCAGGAAGTACAGGTTTTCGAGTTCAGTTTCAGGGGTGGCACCAACTGAATGTTTGCTTACCTGGTGCTCTCCTTACGAGGGCTGTTTTTCTTATGGCCACCTCAGCTATACTTCTCCGCTGAGAGAATGGATGAGCCCAGGCCATTTGGAAACTGGATAACAGAAAAATTTCCTACAGAGAGCTCTTGGAGAGGCGCCTGGGTGGCTCAGTCGGTTAAGCGTCTGCCTTTAGCGCGGGTCATGATCCCAGGGTCCTGGGATGGAGTCCTGCATTGGGCTCGATCCCAGGGTCCTGGGATGGAGTCCTGCATTGGGCTCCCTGACCAGTGGGTATCCTGCTTTTCCCTCTGTCTGCCTCCCTCCCTCTCTCTCTCTCTCTGACAAATAAATAAAATCTTGAAGAAAAAAAAAGAGCTCTTGGAATGGGCTTGGCCACTTAACCCATCTTCTGGGTATCACATGGAAGATTGAGGTCTTATCCTCCACTCAAGGTTAACGATATTCCTTTCCAATCCTGCCTCCCTTGGCAAAGCACAGTCATGATAAGGGAGGCTGACCAGAGAGCTACAAGTTAATTAGACTGATTTCAGGGCATTCACTCATAAGAAAGGGCAGAGCCAGGACTAGAATCTGCATCTCCAGGCTCCCAAGCCAGTTCTTTCTACCATCCCATCCCATATCCATCTTTTCTCTTTGAGCACAAGAGTTTGGAACCCTAGCAACATGACGATCTTAAAATGTAATTTCTGTTTTGCTAGCAAATCATGATTGAGGAACTGAGAATGGTTGCGATGCCCGAGCAGAGTGTGTGCCTAAGAGGCGAAGCAGCTGTGGAAAGGCACCGGTGTAAAAGTCGCAGGTGGTAAGGAGTCGCCGAGCTGCGGGGGCCCTGGGTACTTCCGGTCAGAGCGGAGCTCAGCCCACTCGGAGCTAAGACATCGAGGAAGCGTGTCAAAGCTCTTCTGGCTTCATAATTAAAGTTAGGATTTGCCTGAAGACCCCGTTCAGGTCACTGAAATGAACTGACTCTACTGTGCCCACAGAACCCTCTGGCCTCTTTAGAGGCATTTTAAAGGCAAGACTTTTATGAACGTGCTAAGAACACGTAGATGATCTCACTTTCCGCGTGTCTGAAGGTGATGAGAAGTGAAGGCAACGCTCTGAAAAGCCAGCATCTGAAGCTAGTGGATCCCAAGGTAGCTTATATTTTCCGAATGCCTGCTCTTGGATTCCTGTCTTAGAGCTCATTGGTTCGGCCAGCTTGTCCTGATGAGCTCTTTTCCCAACGGACGTATCACAAATCTCCTCCTCCCACCAGTCCGCGGCACGAATGGACCACATTAACCGTGGATCCTTCAGATTTCCTAAGCCTCTGGCTTCCACTCGCATCCCCTCCTCCTGTCCCACACCCTTCAGTCTTGGCTTTGAGCGATGCTTCTCAGCCTTCCGCGCAGGTCCCGCCCAGGCTTGTCCGTGGAGGGCCGCCTGCACCGCCGTCCCTCTTCTGTCCGAGAGCACTGTTCTGTCTCTGCACTCAGGGAGCCGCAAAGCAGGCAAGATGCCTCAATGGAAACACATCCCCTTCTTTGCCCCAGAACCTCCCTGGACCCGTGTAGAAACGGGAAGGAAGCCCGTCTCTCTCCCATTCTGGGAGCACCAGCTTCGCCCTCGCCGGCATCCTACTCCCTTCTCACAGGCAAAGCGGAGTCTGAGAGCCTTTCCCACATGCGCCTGGGCTCCGCAGTCACCTCCGTACTGAGAGTCTCCGCGGACCTGCCCTGGCTGGGGAGCTGCAGACGGCAGACAGGAGCAAAGATGGAAACTTCACTACCTTTGTTCATTTCTTCCATCTTTCTCAAGCACCAGCCACGTGCCAAATTCTATACTGGGGCAGTGGGGGTACCGAAGTCAGGAACCTTGCATTTTTGGTAAGCCATTACATTGGGTTAGTTTGCCAAAGATGATGGCTCCGGGAGGTAAGGGGAGGGAGGAGTGAAGCCAGACAGGCCTTTCTCGCTTTGCCGGGCTTTCTGAGGGCATTGCTGCCAGCTGCTAGCTTTGGGAAAACTGAAAGCGAAGAAAACTAAGCAGTTTAGCTTTCAAAAATTGTCCCTGTGCTTTGGTGAGGAAAGAGCTCCCCTGGCCAGGAGTTAAGACCCTGTTAGTTTAGGGTTGTAGGGTTGTAGGGAGCACCTGGGTGGCTCTGCCGGTTAAGCAAATGCCTTCGGCTTTATTTCGTTCCATCAATCTACTTTAGGCCAATACCACTCAGTCTAAATGAGTAAATCCTGAATTCAAGTAGTGTTAAGTCCTCCAAAGTTGTTTTTCCTTTTTTCTTCTTCTAGGTCTTTTGCTTCCATATGAATTTTAAAAAATCAGATTGTCAATATCTACACACAGAAAGGTCTGTTGGAGTTTTGATTGGTATTGCATTTGAATCTATAGATTAACTTGAGGAGAATTTACATAATTAAAATATTGGATCTTCTTTTAAAAAAAAATTTATTGGAGACAGAGAGAGACAGAGAGAGCAAGCATGAGTAGGGGGAGGGACAGAAGGAGAGGGGGAAAGAGTCCCAAGCAGACTCCCTGATGAGTGGGGAGCCCAGTGTGGGGCTTAACCTTACAATCCTGAGATCATGACCTGAGCTGAAGCCAAGTGTTGGACGCTTGATCAAATGAGCCACCCAGGAGCTCCCAAACATTGGATCTTATGATCCATGAACACAGTGTATCTTTTCATTTATTTAGGTATTCTTTAATTCTCTCATTGATCTTTAATAACTTTTTAAAAGATTTTATTTGTTTATTTGACAGTGAGAGAAGGAATACAAGCAGGGGGAGTGGGAGAGGGAGAAGAAGGCTTCCCGCTGAGTGGGGAGCCTGATCATGACCTGAGCCAAAGGCAGACTCAGGCAAAGATGCCCCAATCTTTACTAATTTTTAATGTACAAGTATTATGCATCTTTTGCCAGATTTATTTCTAAGTGCTTCATATTTTTAATGCTATCGTAAATAGCATTTCAAAATTTCAATTTTTGGTTCTTGCAAGCATAGGGACATACATTGACTTTTGTGCATTAATCTTCTACACTAAGAGTTTGCTAAACTCATTTATTCCAGGAGTGCTTTGGTTTTCAGCTTCCACAGGATTTTCTTCATAAGCAATCATGTCACCTGTGAATTAAGAGTTTTCCTTTTCCTTTTCAAGTTTATACCTTTCGTGTGATTTTCTTGCCTTATTAGACTGGCTAGAACCTTTAGTACAATGTTCAACAGAGATGGTGAGGGCACACATCCCTGTTGCTGTGTAGGGGAAGGCTTCAGTCTTTCACCACTATTAATGTTAGCTATAAATTTTTCATAGCCACTCTTTATCAGGCTGAGGAATTTGCCTTCTATTCCAAGTTTACTGAGATATATATTTATTTTGTCAATATTCAGTATTTGTCAATATTCAATATTTGTCAAAACAAATATATTTATTTGTCAACATATCCAATATTTTGAATTTATTTTGTCAAATATATTTTCTGTATTTATTGAGATTTTTCCTTTTTCTTGATCTATTAACATGGTGAGTACATTAGTTGATTTTTAAAAGTCAATCATGCATTTCTGGGGAAAAACTTTAAAATATTTTTTTTATTAGATTTGCCAAAATTTTCTTAAGAATTTTTGCATTGAGGGGGTGCCTGGGTGGCTCAGTCAGTTAAGTGTCTAACTTTAGCTCAGGTCATGATCTCAGGGTCCTGGGATCCAGCCCTGCATCCAGCTGTCCAGCTCTCTGTTCAGCAGGGTGTCTGCTCTCCCTCTCCCTCTGTGCTTTCTCTCTCTCACTCTCTCAAATAAATAAATACAATATTTAAAAAAGAGAATTTTTGCATTGATGTTTGTGAGGAACATGAATCAGTAATTTTCTTTCCTGAAATGTCTTTTCTAGTTTTGGTATCAGTGTAATGCTTGCTTTGTAGGATAAGTTGGGAATATTCTTGCCCCTTCAATTTTCTGGAAGCATTTGTACAGATTGGAAATGTTCCTTCCTTAAATCTTTGGTACAACTCACTGGTGAGTTCATCTGAGTCTCGAGAGTTTCCTCCATGTTACAGTTTTCTTTCCTTTTTTTTTTTTTTTTTTAAGATTTTATTTATTTATTTGACAAAGAGACAGAGAGAGAGGGAACATAAGCAGGGGGAGTGGGAGAGGGAGAAGCAGGCTTCCCACTGAGCAGGGAACCTGAGAGTGTTGTTTTTTTTTTAAAGATTTATTTATTTAGGGGCATCTGGGTGGCTCAGTGGGTTAAAGCCTCTGCCTTCAGCTCAGGTCATGATCCCAGGGTCCTGGGATCGAGCCCCGAATCGGGCTCTCTGCTCAGCAGGGAGCCTGCTTCCCTCTCTCTCTGCCTGCCTCTCTGCCTTCTTGTGATCTCTCTCTGTCAAATAAATAAATAAAATCTTTTTAAAAAAAGATTTATTTATTTATATTAGAGAGAGAGCATGGGGGGAGGGACAGAGGGGGAGAGAGAGAAAGAGAGAGAAGCAGACTCCCCACTGAGCTCAGAGCACACTGGGGAGCTCGATGTCATGATCTTGATCATGATTTGAGCTGAAACCAAGAGTCTGACACACTTAACCAACTGCATCACCCAGATGCCCTTCTTCTGTGTTATATATAGAGAGATAGAGATTTATATACATAGATAGAGATTTATATACATAGATACACATATCTATGTATATAAATCTCTATCTCTCTATATATATTTAAGATTTCTATTTCCATATTTGAGAGAGACAGAACATGAAAAGGAAGGAGAAGAAGAGGGAGAAACAGTCTCCACTGAGCAGGGAGCCCGTGTGAGGCTCCATCTCAGGTCACCTGAGGTCAGGACCCAAGTTGAAGGTAGACGCTTAACCTACTGAACCACACAGGCGCCCCCTGTTTTATGGTTTTATAACCACCAATTTCATTTCTCTAGAAGATGTAAATTTTCCTCCTACCTACTTTGGTAGTTTCTGTCTTCTAAGGAATTTTTGTCCTCTGCTTTTGTGACCCCAGTGTTAATATAATATGGAATTCTTGAGATCGTTCCACAGTTCACTGATACTCTACTCATTTTTTTCTCATCTCTTTTCCTCTGTTTTATTTTTTGATAATTTCTTTTCTTGTATCTTCAAATTTACAAATGCTTTTTCTTTAATGTTTAATCTGACATTAATTCCATCTGCTGTATTTTTCATCTCAGGAGTTTTATTGATTTACCATATTATTTTTAACTAATTAATTTCTTAAAGTAAGCTCTGTGTCCCACGTGGGGCTTGAACCCACGATCCTGAGATCAAGAGTCACCTGCTCTCCTGAATGAGCCAGTGAGGTGCCCCTCATCCCAGGAGTTTTAGTTTTCATTTCTAGGAGTTGGTTTTGGGTCTTGTAATATCATCTAAATCTCAAATACATAATCTCACTCTAGCTTCTTAATGTGTGAAACACAGTCATAATGACTTTTTAACATCTTTGTCTATTAATTGTACCATCTGTCTTTTTTTATAGTTGGTTTTGATTGATTTTTTTCTCCTTGTTGTGAGTTGTTTTTTTTTTTTCTGCTTCTTTGCCTACTTCTTAATATTTGATTGGGTGCTGCATATTGTAAATTTAAAATGTCAGGGTGCTGGATACATTTGTATACCTATAAATAATCATGAGCTTTAATCCAGGACATAATGAAGTTACTTGGAAACAGTGGAATCCTTCTGAGTCTTGCTTCGGAGCTTTGTTAGTTAGAAACACAGGGGAGTCTTTAGTGTAAGGTTGATTTTGTGCCCCACCATTGAGGCAAAATCCTCCCGAGTGGTCTACCTAATGTCCCAAGGATGACTGCTTTCCGCTCAGGTAAATTAACTTTTCCTGGTGCTGTTTTTCTTTAGCCCACAGAGTCTACCAGGCCACCTGTCAGGTTCATGGTCCAGAAACTTCTCAAGACAGTAAACCGGCTCGACCGCAGGCCACCTCGTTTGTTTCCCATCTCTCAGGGGTTCATTGTCTTTTTATTGCCCGATGTCCTGTGTCTTGAAAATTATGGTTTCATGTATTTTGTCCCATAGTTCAGTTGTTTCAAGTGGGACGGAGAAGCTGGTCCCCGTTACTCCATTATGTTGGAAATGGAAATCACAGCATGTCATTTAATCCTAATAGCCTCCTTTTTCAGTGAGGTTTTTTGTTGTTGTTGTTGTTTTTTAACCTCAATTTTTCCACATGAGAAAATGTTGGTTCAGAGAGGTTTAATTCTAAGCTAATTAAAGGTTAAAGCCAGGGTTTCAGTCTAAGTCTATTTCCTTCCAAAGCCTGAAATATGGTGTCTGCATTTTCTCTGTGCTGGGCTCATGGAGTTGTCTGGAAGGCGCTCAGGGCTGGGTTCTAGGCCAGTCTCTGACTTCAGTGATATGTATAAGCTTTGCCAAGTCACGCAACTTTACTGTGCCAGGGGGCTTAAGAGAACTTTTCAACTGCCCTGTTACAGGACCACTGTTTAGGCCCTGACGGACCTCTTTTCCTATTAGCCACGTTTTCCAGCCTGATTTCCTGTTCCTTTTAAAGCAATAACCCCATCCTTTAAAGTTATTTTTTTTAAAACTCCCTTCTCCTCCAAGTGCTTACTTAGCGCAGTACCTGACACACAAAAGTTCCTTGACAAATGCTTAGTGACTGACTAAATAAGTGGGTGCATCCATGATTGGCTCAAGAGAGGGTGTCCCTTCCTTGTCTCTTCCCCAGCAACCACAGCGGGCGGGTCGCGGGCCTCTGCAGTCCCTGCACACCAGTGAGATCACACTAGCATCAGTGATCCAGTGTCTGGCCCTGCTGGCTCCAGCAATACCTCTAGGTCTCTCTTTTTTTTCCTTTTTAAGATTCTATTTATTTATTTGAGAGAGAGAGCATGAGCAGGGGAGCAGCAGAGAGAGGGAGAAGCTGGCTCCCCGCTGAGCAGGGACCCGGACATGGGGCTTGATCCCAAGACCCTGACATCATGACCTGAGCCAAAGGCACATGATTAACCACCCAGGCGCCCTGACCTCTAGGTCTCTTGAAACTCCTTTCCCCCACTCTGTAACAGTATTTCTAAATTTTT
>PISX010038358.1:0-10271 GCA_004024625.1 Mellivora capensis
GCCCCGGCGCCCCTGTCCCATCACACACCTTAAACACACAAGTCTCACTCGTCAATCACGTCTCAGTAAAGCTGTGAGAAAATGGACAAAACCCACAAAGAGCTGGTTCACAGAAGTCACAGAAATGGGTGTTAATACACGAAAACATGCTCAGCTCCACACCTCACAAATGACAGGCATGTCAGCCCCGCGTTGAGACACCATGTCTTAGCCACAGGCTCGGGACAAATCTCTGACGTCAGTACAGTGTACTGGTCCTGGGGGCCCAGCCCCTCACACACACCTGCAGCAGGCGATGCGGCCTCTCTGATAAGACCGTGTGGCCTGGACAACGTGGACACGGCCACATAGCAAAAGCCCTGTGTTCCGTTACTTCCTGACTTAGTGACATCCCCTTGAGTTCACCTTGAGGGTCTCCCTCCTCTGACCCCAGAAGCTTGCTCAGAGGCCACACTGATGTCGTGTGGAAGGGAAGAAGGAGGGAAGAAGTGTGTGTTGGCAAGTGAACACATTCACTTCGAAGGAATCACAAGAGATTGTCCAGAAATTAAGAGAAATAAGAGCTGAGGGAGTAGGTGGAAATGGGTGCCGAAGAACGGACGTTTCTCTGAGTCTATTGTTCATACTGTTTTGACTTTGTATTTGCAAGAAAAGAAACTAAAAAGGAAGGAGAAGCAAACCCTGACATCTAACAGAACAGACACAGACAAGTTCATCAGAAAGGCATTCAGGTGACGGCCGGTCCTCAGGGACACATGTCTGAGGATGCTGAGTCAGGCCACAGAGCCCATGCCACTCGGAGGCCGTCTGTAAGGAACAGGCTTTCGGGGAAACACAGGCCTGTCCAAGCAGGAGGACGACCCCAGATTGATAAATCTACAGCTTCTGACATGGTAACGTGGATGCCCACAGACCCTCCTACAGGAGAGGACAGATGTCAAAGTGCCACGTGTTGGCTTTCCAGAAGTTTCTGCCAGAACTTCAGGTCTTCCTTCAGTGTGGATGTGAGGGCCGAGTGACTCCGCTGGTGGGGGCGGAGGTGTCTGGGCCAGAAGAGCTGGCCGACAGTGCGCTCAGAGAGCCTGGTGGTGTCTCGGTGGGAGGGACAAACCACACACACGATGGGGCCTGGGAGAAAATGACCCGGGGTGGGCCTGCAGGTGCAACCCCAGGAGCGGCCAGGACCCCGGCTCTCGACAGCCCACCAGCTTCCGGGAGTCAGACAGGCCCACCGGCCGGCCCTAGGTTCCCAGCGGCCCCCGCAAGGCTGAGTCACCTCCTCCTTCTTCTGGTCGGCCTTCTGCTTGTTCTCCTGCGTGACGTGCTGCCGGGCCAGGATGGCCTCCTCGCGGCTCAGCTTGCCCAGCAGCCGCCGGCACTGGCCCGCAGTCAGCTCCTCCTCCCGGTCCTTCGCCTGCATCTTCTTCTGCCACTCGAGGAACTCAGAGAAGTCCCCAGCCCCGTCCACAAGCTGATCTACCCTGGGGGAAGGGGGCAAGAGGTAGGGCTTGGGTCCCCCCCAGGTCAGGGCACATGTTGGCTACCGCCAGGATACCACAGGTACCCCTGGGGACAGTGGCCCTCACAGGCGTGGGGCGCTCTTCACCCAGCACCCACCACATCACCGACACGCCTGCTGTCCACCTGTCCCCGTCCTGTGCATCCAGCCTTCAGCCACTTGTTTGTCTACTCACCGGACTGTTGACCTTCCCCTCATCCACCTGTCTGTCTGTTGGCCACCCCCCGTCCACCCGTCTGTCTGTCAGCCATCCCTCTGTCCACTTGTCTATCCTCTCATCCATCTGGGTGACCACCCAAACTCCCAGCCACAGCCCAGCCCATGGGGTAAGCACAGGGGGTCTGCTGTGCTGGTGGTCTGCGGGGGGGAGAGGGGCATCAGGATGGGGTCTGAGAAGGAGATGACTCATGAGAGAGGTTTGGGCTGGGCTAGCTTTCTGCTAAGTCCTCTTCTGTCCCGTCCATCTCCCTCACTGAGCCGGATTCTCTTCCTTGGATACAGCTGTGACCCCAACACCGGCCAGCTTTCGGACCCCACCAAAGCACCACAGCTGCTGGGCCCTGTCTTCTCCCAGAAGAGCCCTGCCCTGCCCCCTCCTCTGCAGGGGGGTGAGGAGCGGCCGCCCCCACCTCTGCAGCTCTTTATCCACCTGCCGCTGGTACAGAGACCCTTCTCGGAGGATGGCAGCCGTGTTCAGCTTGACCGGGACCTCACTGGGCTGCAGGAGAGAGGACGGTGAGGGGAGACTCGGGGCAGCAAGCGTCCCCTTGCCCTCCACACTTGCCCTTGCCTCCGAGCCCCTGGGCACAAAACAGGGCCAGGATGTGGGTGTCCAGGGACTGGGGACCAGTGCCCGTTTCCACCTGGACCAATCAGGGGCACCCCTCACCTTATAGAAGGTCAGCTTTGAGGTCTTCACAATTTGGGGCATGAGCCGGAGCTGCAGCTTCTTCTTAGAGGCCTGGAGAAGTCAGCGCCTGGTATCTGTGCCTGCCATGGGCCCTTAAACGCACCCTGGGCAGGTGATGGGCCCTGCACCCCCGGAGGGCCAGCACTCTCCTCTCTGTCCCAAGTCCAGCTGCCCACCATGTGTTCCCAGCCTGCCCAGGCATGTGTGTCCCCCAGGGCAGCACCCCTGTCCTCCAGTGCCCTCTCCAGCCTCTCTAGGGTGTTGGACCTCCCAGATGGGGACAGGGAAGGAGTGGGCCTGCCAGGCCTGGGGGTAGTGGTTCCCAGTCAGGGGAGCTTGGCCCCCAGAGCTCGGGACCCATCCCCCCAGCTTCTCCCCGGGGCTGGCTTCCATGACCTTTCCTGTCAGCCCCCCCAAGTTTGCTCTTCACCTGCTGCAGCTGCTCTGTGGCCTCCCAGGATGGGCCCCACAGCCCCAGTGTGCAGAGCCATGGGTCAAAGGGCACCCCCTGGGAACCCAGCTATCACCCCCACTCCCCTGCCTGCCCCAGGTGCTTATGGGGACCAGAGCACCTCTGTGTGGCTCAGATGCTGTGGGGGTCGGGGGGCACGGTGAGGAGGCAGGGCGGGCCCAGCTCCTAGCAGCCACCAAGAACAGGCCTTCCTTGTCCTGCTCCCTTTACTTTTCCCTTATTGACAAACATACCGGGAGTTTTGTTATTCTTATAGAAGTAGTAAGTACTCAGTATGGAAATCTGGGGACGCCCAGAGAGCTCTGAGGACATGCTCCCACCGAGGTCTGGAGGGGTGTCTGCACCTGCACCCTCAGGGTGCATTCAGCTTGGCTCTGGGATGGGGGAGGAGTGGGAGCAGCACCGTCCCAGGGTCCCAGTCAGGAGTGGGGCAGAGCCCCTGGGAGCACTGTCCCAGTCCCAGCCCTGGGGAGCACTTTCCCAGCCATGTGGGGAGCCTGCCCCTCTGTGAACTGCTGGAGGGGCTAAAGGAGGGGTTCACGGTGTGGCCGCTGACAGGGCATGGGGAGCAATGTTCTCGTGCCACCGTGAAGACTGACCCTGGGTGTGCAGGGCTGGGGGTTACCTGCATTGGAGGCTCCCCCCGGGACCGGGGCACCGCACACCGCATCTCCTCAATGTTCGACTGCAGCAGCAGCTCCTGCAAACAGCCCCATGTGGCTCTGGGCCCAGTGGCCACCAGTCAGAAGGGACGAGGGCACTCTCCCTCCGCCTTCCCCTCCCCAACCCTCTGCACAGACCACCCCCCAGAGGACTCTAGGAAGGCAGGTCTCAGGGCAGGCTCTTCACCTCGGCCTTCCAGCGATTAAACCTCTTGGCCATCTCCAACAGCTGCTGCTCCTTGGGCAGCTGGTAGGTGCTCCTGGGGATCTGGTGGGATGGCGGGAGAGGAGCCTGCGGTCAGCGGCTACAGTCTGGAGGGGAGCGTAGAGGTGCCAGGCCACGGCCAGCTGGCTAATGGTGAGGGAGGGGCAGGGCTAGAAGGGAAGCTGCTGAGCTCTGACCCGGATTCCCTGAGTGCTGGTGGGGGGAGGGAGGGAAGGGAAGGAGGTCAGGCCCGCAGCAAGAAGGAAGGTGGCCGAGCGTAGCGCCCAGGCCCAGGAGACAATGGAGGAACAGGCAGGTGACTGGGTGGCCAGGGGACAAGGGAGGAGGGCCGGAGGGGCAATTGAGGCCAGGAGTGTCACAGAGCCCAGGAAAGTGAGTGTCCTGGAGCCCAGGGAAGGGAAGGGAAGGGACGTGAGAAGTCTCCTTTGGGTCTGGTCACAGGGAACCTCATCAGCCTGCAGGGGGCAGTGTCTGTGGGGGGTGGGCAGGGGCAGCCCAGAAAGCCCTGAGCTCCAGACCCTCACTCCGGGCCCTCTGCCCTGTGTGTCTAAGGATCATCCAACTACTGGAGGGACCTGACCCAGGCGAGGGGTTTACAGAAAGCTTCTCTGCGCAGACAAGCTGCAGTGACCTAAGGGTGGTGGAAGTGGGCTGGGACCCTGGGGCCCCCCAGCACCACCCCCGTACCCTCCACACAGTCCTCAACTCTGTGAGGAAACCAGATTGGTTCCAGGAAGCTGAGTCACCACAGGTGCTTGGGGCAGGGACCACAGAACCCTGATCAGGGATTGGCTCAAGGGGAGGCATGCCACCTGAGCGGGTCATGGAGTTCTTGGCCCTACATGTCCTCTCATGGCCTGGATGGTTCATTACAATGATGGACATTTGCCCAAAGATAAAGGGGACCCACAGAAGCATAGCTAGAACGCTGATCCAACCAGAGGCAGCCAGTTCTCTGCAGTCTAACCCAGAGAGGGCTTTTTCCTGTTATTTGCAATACAAAGCATCCTGACTGGCAGGACTTGTCAGCAAGATTGGGAGAGGGAGAAGAGGAGGGAGGGGATGAGGGTCTAGGCAGAGGGGACAGATGTGCAAAGACGCTGGGGCGGGAACAGGCCCATCTGACTGGGGTCACAAAGATAGATGTTATTGCCGGCCTGCAGCCTGGAGAGCGCAGAAGAGAATCTGGGGATTCATGCTGTACTATGTGCGATGTAACGGGGAGGGAGAGGTATCCTTTAACAGGCTGCAACTCCCCAGTCCAGAGGAGCCTGAGCCCCATGGTCCCCCAGCCTCATTTCACGTCCCTGACCAGACCTCAGTATGTGGAGCCCAGGAATCTACCGGGCAGGCTCTGGGTTGGCAGGAGGGGTCATCAAACACTCTTAGTCTGGACCAGAGTGCCCTCAGCCCTGGGGAGAGCCAGCCGGCCCCTGGCTCACAGCCTGTGCCCACGGCAAACGCCTGCACTTACTGGTTTTGACTTGGCCACGACAGGGACTGGCTCGGGGACCGGAATGGCGCGGGGCCGGGGAACAGTCAGGTTGAACTCCTTGGGCTCTGTGACCTTGGTCTTGGTCTTTGAAAGAGGAACCTGATTGGCCATCACTTCCTCCAGCTGGTGGATCAGCTCTTGGACCTCTGGCTGCCATCTTGAAGGCAAAGGTGGGAGCAGTTACGGCCACTTGCAAAGCAGGTCAACGAGGGCGTGGTCCTTGGGATCCAAAGGATGCTCCCAAGCACCTGGGGTCTACCTCGGGGTGGGGTGATAATGGTCCAACGCTGGCACTGTACCAGCCCCTCCCAGAGTCACACAGCAGGTGGGGAAGCAGGGTCCGAAGCCCTGTGTTCCCAAGCCATGCTGGTGAGCTAGTGAATGGAGAGCTGGAGGGACGGGGCCAGAGTGATCCTCACTGTGGGGCCCCAGCGATCTGCAGAGGAGCAGCAGTGGGGATGTGGAGCTAATCTGGGCCAGCACATGGCCCAGGGGACAGAGGCCAGGGCAAGCTGGAGAGTGCTGGAAAGTTCTTGGAGCTGTGCTGTTGGTGACAGCTGGAGAAGGGGCTCCAGGGGTGGGGCGGGGTTGTCCCGGAGCAAGGTTTGGGCAGGGTATTGCCCACACCACCAGCCTGGCCTGTGGGGCTCCCCTGAGGGCAGGCATCATGGCTTGGATAGCTCTGCCCCGGCTTGAGGACTGCAGCCCCCGGAGGAAGGAAGGGCCTGTCAGAGGGCCAACAGGGAGTGGAGTCTCCCCAGGTCTAGGAAAGGGGCTGGGAGCAGGGGGCGGGGTACCCTGGAAGCAGACTGACCCAGAGGTAGCTCTCAGGCCCTGCAGCCCGGGCGCCTGCTGGCAGCCCTGTGGACGGATGGTGAATCCAGCCCAGCTGGGACTGAGGACTCTGAGGCCTTTCTTCTGCAGCAGGGTAGCTCCAGGGACACCCCAGGGCCAGTTTCCTTCCCACAGGACTTCTGCCTCCCCTGGACTGTACCTAAGGTGGTCTGCTTGTCCCAAACAGTCTCTCCGGCCCCAAGAAGACAAGGTGGATCCCTCCCCCAGGCCCTATCAGAAGGGAAGCAATGGGGGGCAGCTTTACCCTGCCCCCAATGCTGGTCCTTCTGAGGGTCCTGGCCTGCACCTATGAAACCAGCATCTGCCCAAGCCTGTCAGGGGACATGGGGACAGGCAGTGAGGGTGGCTGTGGGGTGGGCTGCAGGGAAGCCCTCAGCGTGGCCCACCTCATCAGGGGATCGATCCAGTTCTCTCTCACATGGGCGGTCTCATAGATGAGGCTCCACTCATCCTTGATCCATGAGCACAGGTTTAAGGGGTTGAAGAAGAACCCGAGGAACTGAGGGAGAAACAGGAACCACTGGGGGTGGTCCTGGGCCCCAACCCCCCCAACCTGGGCCCCAACCCCCCTATGTCCCCTCCCACAGAAAGCCAGCATCCAGAGGGTGGGTGTGGCTAACATACCATGAGAGGAGACCTAGGCAGGAAGCCCCTCAGGACAGACCCTCTCTCCCCATAACAGAGACGGATGTTTGACCCCTGCCCTCCTCTGCTCTGGGGAGCTGCTCCTCACCGTACGGGCTTCTGCACACGGTATCTGGGCATTTGGGGCAGCCCACCCCAGTCCTGTAGCATGCCCTGGCCAAGCAGGGCCCACCTCCGCTGGTGGGGACCCTGTGCTTGAGCCAGCTGCCCAGGACCTGCACGGCCCACCCCCCACTTTTTTTTTTTAAGATTTTATTTATTTGACAGAGATAGAGAGAGAGATCACCAGTAGGCAGAGAGGCAGGCAGAGAGAGAGGAGGAAGCAGGCTCCCCGCTGAGCAGAGAGCTCCATGTAGGGCTTGATCCCAGGACCCTGAGATCATGACCTGAGCTGAAGGCAGAGGCTTTAACCCACTGAGCCATCCAGGCACCCCGCACCCCCCACTTCTGGAGAGTTCTTGGTGGGGACAGACGGACAGTGGTCTGCATCCTCCACCCCCACCCCGTGGGCTCCAGAATTCAAGAACGGAGTTGCCCTGTTTTCTGCAGTCTGCCTCTGCTCACCCAGGGCAGTGATGGTGGTGGGCCCCAGGAGCGAGCTGCCCACCCCGGCCCTCAAGAGATTGAGGATGTGTGCCCTGGGATGGCTTGGACCCCACTGCAGCAGGAATTTCTAGCGGCTGGGGGCTCCTAACGGCTGCTTTCCAGTCAGGGCCCTCAAGTGTAACAGTTCTGGATCTAGAAGGCACAGCACAGTTTAGCTTCTCAGGGGAGGCTGGCCATCTTGGGGAGCTGGAGGCTTTTGCAAAGCCGGCTGGCTGTCGCTTGGGGAGGCCGTGGCCCCAGGAGGAGCCGTCTGCCCTGCTGAGATGAAGCTCAGGCCCTAGCCCTTGGTGAAGGGATTGCCACGCCCTGCTGGGGGGCTTCTCTGTCAGGGGGTCCTCCAAGCTGAAGCCACACTCTAGCTTGGAGGGCCTTGTCTAGTCATGGGACCACTCCAGACCACTCAAGCCAGGCTCCGCAAAACCAGCTGGAAGGGGAGGCCACAGGCTGCACTCCCCAGGGAGAGCTTCATGTGGACAAGGAAATAGGACGTCTCTGTCTTGTCACTGCTCACTGCACTGTGAGCGGTGGGCCTTGGGGACAGGTCATTTACTGGGGGCAGGCCAGGCAGCACAAGAGTCGTGTGTCGGCATTGGCCTTTGGCTCAGGTTGTTATCTCGGGGTCCCAGGATCAAGTCCCGCATCAGGCTCCCTGCTCAGCGGGGAGCCTGCTTCTCCCTCTGCCTGCTTCTCCTCCTGCTTGTGTGCACGTGCTCTCTCTCTCTCTCTCTCAGTCAAATAAACAAAATCTTAAAAGAACAAGGCGGAGACACAGGGTGGGTGAAGGGGACGCACCTTGTGCATTTTGTCCACGGGCTGGGCCCTCACGATGTCACAGAAGAGCTGAAAGCCAAGCTCCTGCAGCTGGAACATGGCCAGGTAGCAGATCACTAAGGAGATAGGGCTGGTGAGCGTGGGGCCGACCCTGGGGGGTCCTCCCCCCGCGCCCCCTAGCACTGGATCTTGGGGGAGTCAGCCAGAGGCCAGGGCCTGACAGGTGCACCACAGGCCCCAGGCCCCACCACTGTCAGAGCGGCCGCTCCACCTGGCAGCCTGGGAAAATGACAGGATGACAGGATTGCAAAAATGAGGTCGTGTCACACTGGTGAGCATGCCACAGCGTCCGCCCCACTTCCACACACATTAACTCCTCTGATGAGTTCTCAGAAATGCCTGAAGGCCCCCGGGGTAGAAGTAAAATCATTTTGGATTTTTGTTTGTTAATTCTGAGAGACCAAGTAGCCTCGAATCAACTGGACTTGAACTACCTGGGCCAGGTGAGGGCCGTCCGCGGGACTGTTGGTTACAACAACGGGTAGGTGGGCCAGCAATGCGCAGTGGACTCGAGCGGAGTGTCGGGGGTGTGGGCAGGGCCCAGGAGCCAGCTCCGGACCTGACCTCCAGCTACCAAGCTCAGTCCCCCAGCACCCCTCAGTCCCCATGCCCTGTCTCCCAGGGACATGAGCCCTGTGCTCTTCAGTAGGCCCGGAGTCTGTGTCCGTGTCTGTCAGGTGGACCCTGGCCTGTGCACTCACGGGCATCCCCGAGGACCCAGTGAGTTGAGGGCCCATGGGAGACCCCAGAAAGCAGGAGTGCCCTGGAAAAAAGCAGGAACCTAAGGGGGGTCCGTGCACTCCAACTTCCCCAGTCATCACTGCTGCTGTGAGTCTGGGGTCCTTGCCACAAGGGCTGCAGGCCTGGCCCGCAGGGACACCTACCCTGGAAGAGGCTGTAGTCTGCCTGTGGGCACAACCATCCGGCCCGCACGTAGAAGGCGTCCACCACCACGGCCAGCAGCTTCCGGTACTCGAGGCACCCAGACAGCAGCTCCAAAATGAATGCCTGCTTCTGGGGGCTCAGAGTCTAGGAGAGAAATAGCCGGAGGGGGCTACGGGCCAGGGCCAGGAGCCCCTCCGTGCAGGGGAAGAGCTCAGCCAGGGTACCGCCCCCATAGCTGTGGGCAGAGCCTCCCACCCAGAGGGTCCACCCACCTCAGGATGGGGGCAAAGACAGAAATAAACATGGAAATGATGCATTAAAACGAATGCCCCAAGGGGCGCCTGGGTGGCTTAGTGGGTTAAAGCCTTTGCCTTCAGTTCAGGTCATGATCCCAGGATCCTGGGATCGAGCCCCGAAATCAGGATCTCTGCTCTGCAGGGAGCCTGCTTCCCTTCCTCTCTCTGCCTGTCTCTCTGCCTACTTGTGGTCTCTGTCTGTCAAATAAATAAATAAAACCTTAAAAAAAAAAAAAAGAAAAAACAAACAAAAAACCCCGAATGCCCCAAAAGGACAAATGTGTGATTTCACAAATGGGAGGTCCCTGGAGAAGTCAGACTCCCAAGACAGAAAAGCAGGATGCTGGGGGCTGGGGGCATGGATGGGCAGCTGGGGTTTCATGGGGACGGTTTCCATTGGGGACAGGTGGGGACAGCTGCGGAAGGTGAAGATACTTAATGCCCATGAACCTTGTGTTTAACATGGTTAAGACAGTGAAGTCTGCCTCACGTGTGTCTCACCACAACAAGAAAGACGAAGCTCTTGTAAAGGTTAAAAAAGTAACCGCCAGAGAAATAAGAAAATGGTAAGGCAGGGACGCCTGGGTGGCTCAGTTGGTTAAGCGGCTGCCTTCGGCTCAGGTCATGATCCCAGCATCCTGGGATCGAGTCCCACTTCGGCCTCCTTGCTCGGCAGGGAGCCTGCTTCTCTCTCTGCCTCTGCCTGCCACTCTGTCTGCCTGTGCTCACTTGCTCTCTCTCCCTCTGTCTCTGACAAATAAATAAATAAAATCTTTAATAAAAAAAGAAAATGGTGGGGCGCCTGGGTGGCTCAGTGGGTTAAAGCCTCTGCTTTCGGCTCAGGTCATGATCCCAGGGTCCTGGGATCA
>PISX010038359.1:0-10442 GCA_004024625.1 Mellivora capensis
ACACCCGGGTTTCTTCTGCCGAGGTGGTAGCCCAGGGTCTCTCCGCGGTATCACCTTTCCTGTCCCCTGGCACGACATAAGCCCCTCTCCGTGTGCATTTTAGGACGTTAGTGAGGGAACCCATGAACTCTGGAATTTCAGCCACTTACCACAATGGGGATTAATTTCTCCGCCACGTCGGGTCCAGAGTGGGAGATGGTCTTGGGCAGAGGCTATGCTGTAGGCACTGAGGTCGAAAGTCAGGTTCTCCTGAGCTTGCAATCCTGTCTGCTTCCCCGTGTGGCTTCCAAGGTCGCCAAGTTTGTGTCCACCTCAGTCTGCTGAAGGGAAGGAGCAGGGGAAAGCCACGCGGGGGGTTCAGATGCCAAGCCAGCAGGTGGCACGCGACCGTCCTCCCGCTTGCCTTCCCGTTAGCATTCAGGTGCCTGGCTCCCTTCACCTCTAAGGGAGGGCGCTGAGCCTGGTCCAGCTGCGCGCCCCCGACGAAGAGGAAGCATGTTGGATGCGCAGCTTGCCAGGCTCTCTTTTTTTTTTTTTTTTTTTTGAAGATTTTATTTATTTGACAGACAGAGATTACAAGCAGGCAGAGAGGCAGGCAGAGAGAGAGAGGGAAGCATCTCCCTACTGAGCAGAGAGCCCGATGCAGGGCTCGATCCCAGGACCCTGAGATCATGACCTGAGCTGAAGGCAGCGGCTTAACCCACTGAGCCACCCAGGCGCCCCCAGGCTCTCTTTACTCAGTGAAACTTAGAGTGCTACGTTGAGTAGAATAACAGCATATTTTAGTAAATTCATCTTTTCGTTCACTCAGAGCAGCTTGTATTGTGCCTAGTTAATGATTCCAGAACGGTTCAGAATGTCTTGTACCTTCAGGTTACACTAGAGTTTGCTGTATTTTATTTTTACTCTGCTCAGTTAGCCACCTCACGGAACATCATGAGAGTGTACAGGCTACATACAGCGTGCACCCCACAGCAGGTCCCAGGAGGGCAGGTAGAGGACTAGAGAGAGGAGAGCAGTGAAGGGAAGACCAGGGACAGGGGCGCCTTTGGTTCCAGGTCACAGGGATCACGTCTGTGCTAGGTCTTCTGGTCGCACGTACAGGATTCCGTGTGAGCTCGCACGAGGCAGAGGGAAATATATCGAAATGCTAGAACGGTTCTCTCACTTTGTACCCTCTTTATCCTACTCTCTGCACCTGAGCTCACTTTGCTTTTGATTATATGTGGTACCAAATAGGTGTCCCGGATGTGAAGCTAAAATCGTGACCTTGCTGGAGGGCATCCAAGTTGGTGAGGCAGATTGCAGTGGACATGGGTTGGCTGGCATTAGCTAAGGGTCTTGGTCTAGTCTGCTGGGACTGGGAGGTCAGAATGACTAACTCATCCGCTAAAATTTTATTGACGTTCATTGTTACTAATTTATTTTATTCCATACTGTGAGCTAGGTGCTACCGTGTAAATAAGACGTAAGCATGGCTATAGAGGCCCCTGTGTGGGGGTTGTCCTATCTCTTAATCAGAGGAGGACACTGGTTAAGCAGATATCCCAAAGGATCAGAGGATGAAACTCACAGTTGTGTTGCCCAGGATGTTTTGGGGATGTGTGTGTGTTTCTGTGTGTAACTTCGCCTTCTGGTATTGACGAGTCTGCAGAAATAGCTTCCCACGGAAAAAAATCAGTTTAGAAGAATGAGAATCTAGGTGTGAAATGCATAAGTAGGAACAGGTAGATTTAAAGACAAAAACACAAAATTGAAACAAATTTGGCAAAAAAAAAAGAGTCATATTTCTTTTAAGGTAATTGCTGTGGGCATTTCTTTTATGACTTCATGTTGGTAAAATAGGGCTTGACCGTATGCCATTAAGCTTGTACTAGTGAAAAACTATGAATTATGAAGTGGAAAAAATGTCTGTGTGTGTGTGTGTGTGTGTGTGTGTATGAGATCGTGGGAAAAAGGTTACTGAATTTTCAGAAATGTTTTCAAACTGGTCTTAGGAAGAAATTCTCAAACCACAGCCTTTGTTTAAAACAAACAACAATAAAAACATTTATGGTTTTCTTAAGGCATGCACCAGGTTAACTGACATAAGACAAGATTGCTTCCTCAGAATCAGAAACTGTTTAGACATTTTGAGTATCTTCATCTAACTCTGATCCCAAGTCTGCATAGAAATGGGAACACCCCTTAACATTAACAAAATTAGTATTTCTGGATGAGGCATGTATCACTTCATAAAGCATATGGATTTACTGTTTTTACAGTAGGTCCCATAGAAAGTGGACTAGGAGCTGTCTACTTGACGAGAGGCAGCACTAGTCACTGGGACTGTAGAGGCAGGATGCACCAGTAGGGGCAAGGACGCAAACAAAGAAGCTGGAATTGCTTGAGAGCAGCGGCAAAAGAGCTTCTTGGGGGTCTCTGTAAGAAATAAACCACTCTGCCTGAAATCAGAGCCCAGTAATTCCTCCACTTCTTTCTTTCTGAAGAATTTCTTTTGTTACTCTTTTTTCCCAGATTTGAACCATGAACTATAACAAACGGAGTAATGGAACGATAGGGATAGAGGGGTCTTAACTGTGGACTTGAAGTTTCGCTGGTGCCACTTAAGGCCACGGAGTCACAGCTAGGGAACCCCGAAACAAGCTCCAAGATTTCCGTAAAAGTCTTAACAATTGGGGACAAAGAACAACAGTGAGACCATCGGTATAAACATCCACCATGGGTCAGGTGGTGTCATGATCATTTAATATTTTTATTTTAAATCCTGTTAGTACTAAAAAAGAATTAACATTTTCATATCCTTTTGCATATGGTAAAATGGAATCTCAGAGAGTTTTAAAAATGTCTAAAATCCTTTACCTCACTCTGAGCTCACTAATGGAATAGCCGTTAGCTGCATGTGACTATTTAAATTTAAATATAAATTAAATAAAATTAAAAATTCCGATCCTCGGTCATCTTCACATTTTGTGTGTTGAGTAATCCCATGGGCTGGGTGGCTGTGGTATCAGACCACCCAGACTGAACATCTCTGTCATTTCAGAAAGTTCCCTCTGGCCAACCCTTCTGGGTACTGGAAGAGCCTGGATTCATGTGCCCATTGCCACAGACTCTGCTCTCCGTCCTCTTCCGTAACGCCCAGATAATACTCACACTGGTTCATGGAGGGACTTCATATCCCAAGATGTTGCCCTATTGAATCATCCTATTTCTATTCTTTTAGAAACTAACAAAGTTAAAAATCAATCTCTTTTGAATATTTCTTCGGCTATGGGTTATAGATGATTACAAAAGAATTAGGTTTTCTTTTTGCATCAACGAGTTGTGTAGAGTGATCTTTGTAAAAGCCACGTGCGCTCACAGCACTCAGCAGTACTCACCCGGACCTCTGCTGCCTCCGCCACACGCTCCCGTGCCGACGCTTCCGGCTCCCGAAGCTCCAGTGCTTACCAGACGCACAGCAACTCCCTGTCCTGGGCAGCTTTTGCTGGAGGAGGGAGACGGACAAGTTTATAATCATCTGTAGTGTGGTAAGAAGTAATGGATTAAGACACACGAAGGAGATCTCATGGAGGTTAGAATTTGAAATCAGGTTTCAGATAGTACAGAGCCGATGACGACATCTGCGTGCAGGCGTGAAGGCGGGGATGCCCGGCGGCTGGTCCAGTCATTGGTCCCCAGTCCTGGCAGGGAGAAGAACAAGGACTGAGACTCCAAGGCCAGCTGGAGGTGCCCCGATGAGCTCTAGGACAGCAGAAGAGGCTGGAACGTGGGGGAGAAAGGGCAGAGGGCAGGGAATAGTGAGAGAAGGGGCTTCTGGCAGTTGTGTGGGGCCATCGTGTTAGTTGTATGTGTCAACAAGACTGGGTCAGAGGTTATCCAGGTGGACGGTAGAACACTGTGTGTGTGTGTGTGTGTGTGTTCGCAAGTGAGGCTAGCATGGGAATGCAGACTGTGAGGAGGCCATCGCCCTCTCTAGGACCGTCAGGCATGATCCCTTCTGTCGAGGGCCTGCGTGGAACACACAGGCAGGCGAAGTGTCGCTCTGCTGCCTGCTTGGGCGTCTGCCCTTGGACTTTGGAGCTCCCGGTCCTGGGGCCTTCGGGCTCATGGCCAGACGCGCACCACCGACCCAGCTCTCGGGCTCGAGGCTTTCCTGGGTCTCCAGCGTGCAGACAGCAGGTCAGGACTTCCCTGAGGATACTTCTCCTTCTGTTTGCCCGTCTCCTGTGGGCTCTGTTTCTCCAGGGGTTCTGATACAGCATGGGCGCCGCTTAGAAAACACTTGGCTTTGGTTGAGTGAGACAAGGCGACCCAGAAGGAGGTCATTCCAAGACAGAATGTGCTAAGTGGCGTTTCATCGGAACCTCATATTTTGACAAACACCTGGAGTCCTCACGCGAGTCTTACAGTCTGTGTAAGCTTGTGTCCCTACTTAGACTAAATGGCTCTACTTTGGGGATCCGTCATACCCCAAGCCAGTGCTCAAGACCGTACTTCAAGCAGGGGCCCCAGTGAGGCGCACCAGTGACCCTCCTCTGGCAGCTGGTGCTGTAAGGACTTCAAGTCCGATTTTATCAGATGCTTCCCAGGAACTCGATCACTTGCAAGATGATTCAGCCTTTCTGCCTGGGGGTGGGGGGGGCGGTCAGTCAGGTGTGCTCTGTGACCCCGGAAGTTTGCAGTCTGCTGGGAAAAAACAAGCCAGGGCGCTCAAGTAGTGTTCCGGGTTCTCCACACACCTGGTGGGGACGTCTGGGATGTGCCGTTCCTTCATAGACGTATTCCTAGGGCCATGTGTGATCCCAGCCAGTTCAGCGAGAGACGATGGCTTCAGAACATTCTCTCTCTTTAAGAAACAGAAGCAGACGCTGTAACGATGAGTTTCGAGTGTCATTTCCTTGATTCCCTGCTTCGAAGCCAAAGTCATTCTTCAGCGCAGCTCAAAGACCTGCACATCCATGTCCCACTCACGTAGGGGGACACTGAGCAGAGGCCTCTGGGGTCAGGCGTACACCCAGTGTGAGACCTGCGGGTGTGCTTTTGAAGGAAAGTGACTGAAAATCACGGCCTATCCGTGCTTTTGAAACCTTTGCAGTTTATGTGATAGACATCCAGTCTCCAGATGCTGGATCGCATCCTGGAGATCTTCGTCTCTCCCGTGCCGCGCACTGCATCCCGCAGTGGAGTCCTGGCTGCTCCTTCTGATAACCTGTAAGAAGGAACCATGCGCGTAGAGGAAAGCTTGAACCCACAGGCATCTACTCGGACCAGTGTCAGCTCACTCTTCTAGACATGGATGTTTGCTTAATTCTTTATTACACTGGACTTTATATTGTTTGGAATAATCAGCATATTTTATAATGAATCTGAGGATTACCAGCTCTGAACCATTTCCAAATAGATAGAGTACTAGATGTATTCCCTGTCTTCCCACAGATGAATTGCTGACGTAAAGCCAAGGAGCTAATTAAAAATGGGAAATCTGCTTCTTACAGAATACAGGGGCAGTAACAAAAAATGGGAATAGTAGGGGCGCCTGGGTGGCTCAGTCATTACGCATCTGCCTTCGGCTCAGGTCATGATCTCAGGGTCCTGGGATCGAGCCCTGCATCGGGCTCTCTGCTCAGCGGGGAGTCTGCTTCCCTTCCTCTCTCTCTGCCTGCCTCTCTGTCTGCTTGTGATCTCTGTCTGTCAAGTAAATAAATAAATCTTTAATAAAAAAATGGGAATAGTAAATCCTTTCACCCAAACTCAAATGACCTAAAAATAATTTTGCCTTTCATTATATATCTAAAAACATTTTACCAAAATGTTCAGCTGATAATTATGTTTCTAATAATTAAGTCACTTAAAATTTAATCTAATTTGGGGGTGTTCATATTTTTTAACTTATGTATTAGTGATTATGTAAATTTGCTAATTTGAAAAACTAAAGTTTTTTTTTTCTCAAACTCTTGCTAACTTGTGTGCATCTAACTACTTCCCATAATCACGGTGCTTTATGAGTACTGGGGCTTGTAGAAGTCTTTCTCAGCATCCTCATGGAAATGGACTTGGAATCCCAATATCCTGTGAACTTCTGACAGGAATGTGAGTCTGTATCAGAGGGTAATCAAAGTCATGCTGTGGTGATGATCCAGTGTCTTACTGTCTTAAGATACCAGAGGTGTATTTTTAGTCATGCTACATGAATGCCATAGGTCAGTAGGGATTCTGTCCCCTGTTGTCCTCATCTGGGGACCTTGAGTGAGGGAAGTCCCCCTTACTGGGAGTTGCTTGTGGTCACTGCTACACGAGAAGATGGGGAATTGTGCACCAGCTCTTAAAAGTGTCTGCCTGAAAGAAGCACTCACTTTTTGCACACATTTCATTGAGCCACACAAAGCACGGGATCGTGTTTAACTTCCAGGCATAGGGAATTAATTGTATGTAGTTGTATCATGTTCCCAGATGAAGAGAACCAGAAATATTAGCTGTAACCATCTGTTTCAAGGTTCTTGAAGAAGGGACCAAGGGAAGAAAGGGAGGGAGGGCAGAGGGAGGAGGGGAAGGGAAGAAGGGGGGGACAGAGGGATAGCAAGAGGGCAGGAGGGACGTAGAGAGAGAAAAAAGAAAAGGAAAGGGAAGAAAGAAAGTACTTCGACTCCTGACACTGTGCATCTGTGTGTGTCTGCGTTAGCAACAAGATGTGCACACGTTAGTTTACACCTTTGTAAGGGGGTCAGGAACGGCTTCTGAAATGAGGTGACCTGTGAGCACCGTCTCGCAGAAGAGGAACAGGGATTTGCAGGATAGAAGAGATGAAAGGGCTTCCAGGTCAGAGATGAGTCTTTGATCTCTTGAGAAGAAAGTTCCAGACATGGGGGCTTTCTATTTGGAGTTCTACCCAGCTTCTACTCAGTGGGGGAAGTGAGACCAGGAGGAATGTCTCTGTGCTAGCGTTCTGCTTCCTGTGGCCACCTGCCTTCCTAGCCCATGCGGGGGACATTAGCAGGTCCGTGATAGCTGGTAGTTCTTTATGCTGTAAATCAAACCTGAGCTGAATTCCTTCTGGGGCAAGTTTTGCGTATGTGGATACCACAGCCCTTGTTTTCAGTACAGACTTGAGACTGGGATGTGATGGTTACAAACTTGGATCTGGAAGAAAACAGAGCTTGGAACCTGACGTGGAACCTACAGCTTAACTGAAGATGTAGAATGAACGAGGCCCACGATTCAGCACCTCAAGACTCTCTCTGTTTACTTGGCTTTTAACTGACTGGGTGTGACAGCCTGGGTTGTTGGTCCCCAGGTATCTCTTCCCCTTCATATCGCCTGTGGGATGGACATACAGTCCTGCCCTGTGGACTTATTTTAGACGCGACCACGTGACTCTTCTGGCCAATAGAATGAAGGTATGATTGACAGGGTGCAGATTCTGAGCTTTGATGTGAGGAGGTGTCTCCGGTTTCTGTTTGCCTCCCGGCAGCATGTCCATGTCCAGACCGCTGCTTTCGGTCCAGCCTGGACTGGCCAATGAGGCACGGGAAGGAGGCTCCCCTCACTACGCACCAAACAGCAAATCTCCCAGTCTGTAAATGGGGCAATAGATGCTTTTTATTGTATTACCGACTTTTGTGGTGGTCGCTTTGTCACACAGCATTAGTTTATCAGCAGCTGACTTGTAACAGTCGAAAACTTAACCAGACGGAGTTGAGGCAAGAAGCTGATTTTTAAATTCAAATATTCCAACAAATTTGAAAGTAGCCATTTTAAATAAGAAAACGGGTGTGTAGTATCTGTTTCACTTACATATAACTGTGTGGGAGGAGCAGTGGGGGGTATGTCTTTGATCTCTTGAGAAGAAAGTTCCAGACATGGGGGCTTTCTATTTGGAGTTCTACCCAGCTTCTGCTCAGTGGGGGAAGTGAGACCAGGAGGAATGTCTCTGTGCTAGCGTTCTGCTTCCTGTGGCCACCTGCCTTCCTAGCCCATGCGGGGGACATTAGCAGGTCCGTGATAGCTGGTAATTCTTTATGCTATAAATCAAACCTGAGCTGAATTCCTTCTGGGGCAAGTTTTGCGTATGTGGATACCACAGCCCTTGTTTTCAGTACAGACTTGAGACTGGGATGTGATGGTTACAAACTTGGATCTGGAAGAAAACAGAGCTTGGAACCTGACGTGGGACTTGGAACTTACTAGCCTTGTTGCCTTAGATAAATTATTGAACTTACTTAAACCCGAGTTTATGAGTGTTGCCGTACAAAAACTGAGGATAATATGACCTATTGCACCTGGTTGTTCTTGGCTGATGCATGTAGAGGTGTTTGGTGTAGTGCTGGGCACAAAGAATGAGTTCAGGGCGTGTCCTTGATGGAAATACCAATGTCGATGGCTTGCTGCTGGTCACCTTTTGTGATCCTTTGAGGACAGAAAAGCAAGTATCTGTCCAGGTGGTCATATTACAGATTCTACTAACCTTATGTTCCTTGGCTTTTGGTTAGCCTAAAGGAAAAACTGTCATATGGGGAATTTGGCCAAGTGCTTATTATTCTAATGCTGTACACAACAGAAGATCATTCTAACCTGTTTCAATCTATAGTATTTCCACTGTACAATCACCTATTTGGCCAAAGTACAGAATTAAAAGTATTTTTAATGGAAACATGAGATTAGAATAATTGAAAATTTCCTGGTACAATGATCTTTTATGTATTTATTTTTAATTTTTTTATTATTTCTTTAAATGAATTCGGGTGCCGTTAACATATGGTGTTACATCACTTTCAGGTGCTGCCTTTAAAAATAATATGAATACATTGTATTTTCCTAGTATGCCCCGATTTAAATCAACTGGAGAGAATTTTTTTCTGACTCTTTCAAGAACTCAGTGCTTAACGGTTCTCTGCTCTTCACCCACATGAAGACCTCAGCATATATTTTACGGGACAATAAACAGGTCATTGAAACTGTTTTCACATTGCCGTCTGGGCTCATAGAACAGTAAACTTTCGGGTTGCGAAATGCACCATCCTTTGAAACATCACCCGAGCATGCATCAGAGACTAAAGTATCTGCCGTCATGTAATCAGCTTTCTTCTTCCAGGGATGGTGTGTGTGCACGTGCCTCGTATGGTGTTTGTATGAGATGCAAGGTGCTGTGTGCAGGGTCCTGTTCAGGGCAGGGGTGGGGGCTGTGAACGTTATACTTACGGGTGAGGCATGGATTTCTACAAGTCCATTAAATCAAAAGCAGGAAAAAAAAGAACTTCCATTCGGCAAGGTTCTCTTGCTTGTAAATACAACTTGACTCTCACTCGCTTATGCCTCAAAGGGGACGTGTGGACCCTGGGGATGAGGAGTCTCAGAGATCCAGGCACAGCTGCCTGCCCCCGGGGACCTCCCGAGACTGATCTCCCGCTGTCCTCCAGTGCCGCCCTCCTTTGTGTGGCTTCATTTCCAGGAATACGCCATGGACGCTATGGCTCCTGGCCGCTGCAGGCCATCCCTTGCCTTTCCGTCGGTGATCTCAAATACGTTTGCGTCCCAATACACTGTTCTTATTTCTCACGGTCTTGTGTGGCTCTGTGTGCTCTTCCTGATCCCAACATGCCCTCTCCCCATTAACTCATCACTTACTAGTATTTATTCAAGTCCTAGTTGAGATTTCACCTCCTCCAGGGAGCCTTCCCCGATCATGCAGTATTTTATCTCCTAAGTGTGTGCTAATTATGCCGTCTCTGCAGCCTCTTCTGGCACTTACTACGTGACTGAGAATGTCTGCTCTTATTTCCGTTCCCTCAGCCTGAAACATGATGCCTGTTGGCAAATAGGTGCTCAGTAGCAATACGCTCTTCAAAATGTCCAATTCCTGTTTTTATGGAAAAATCTCTTTCTGTTAACAGTAGTTATCTGAAAAAAACCACTAATGTGTCTTTGATCTTTGTAGGCATTTCTCTTCTGATGAAATCTGGAATGAAAATATCTGTATTTTAATAAATTGTAAGATGCCTCTCCTACTCTCCCCCCTTTCTGCGCCCCCAACCCCTTGTCTGTTGTGTTAGCTTGCGGACGCTTTGCTCCCATCAAAAGAGTCAGTGTGGTGTGGGAATATTGATTCGTTTAAGCAGATTGCATCTGTCTGGAAAAAAATAATGGCATTCCTCTAAAATTGTATATCAGGGAGATTTCTCAGAGAAAACCAATAGAATATAAAAGAGCAAGGACTGTACTGAAGTAGGTACTAAATATTTATATTATTATTAGCGGTAACTTGTTCTCTGCCTTCCCTTCCATTCTCCCTCCTCCTCCTTTCATATTCTTTCCTTGTCTCCTTCTTCCTCACCTCCATCTCTTCCTCCCCTATGTACTATTTCTTGTCCTCTCTTACCACCACTGCCACCACCATCCACTACCGCTCTCACTGCTGTCATCACATCTCCACCATCACCATC
>PISX010038360.1:0-10270 GCA_004024625.1 Mellivora capensis
AAAACTCCTGGATAGAAGTGGTAATCTTCTGTCATTTGATGGAGCAAGGTCACTTCCCTTTTCCTGGCAACAAGGCAGAGGTTTCACCTGATGTTTATGTTTCATAAGAAGCTGCTTGTCCTCCTCCAGAGTGCACCCTGCCTCCATTTATTGTCTCCAGATCAGTAACGAGTATCAGGTCTCAGTGTAGCATGATTGGGAAGACACAGTCTCTGCTGTAGATAGGTAAGAGAGAGCTTGTCACTGAAAAAGTTGCAGGGCCTGAGCAATATGCAGAGGTAGGAACCAGCAGTGGATATATGAGAGTTACCTTGAGGGTTTGGGATCAGGGAGTGTGAAATCTAAGGCTGGAGAAGGGAGAATTTATTGATGATATATCACTCTGCTATGATCCAGGATTTCATGTCTTAGTGATACACCTGTAGTTGCTGATGGTTTTTTAAAATGTGAGCACGCCGATTGCCTGTAGTATATAGGTGGGGAGATGCTGGAACTGTCGAGGAAATTTTGAGCATTGGAGTCAGAAACTCAGGAAGCTGGATATGTTGGAATACACATATTACATAATATCAGGTAGACCATCAATTGATTCTGTTTTCTTGGAGGTTTTCCAGAGCATTTTCTTCATTAAGACAATAAAGAGTACAGTTGTAAGGGGAACTCTGGAGTCTTTGAAACTCAGTGGTGGCTGTTGTCTGTAGGTCATGGTAGAAAAGAGAAAATAATACCTGTCAGCTGGGTTCCCTAGTGTCAGAGTGGTTATGTTAGGATTCCAGAATCATAAAGGATGGGTGGTTGTGCCTAACTCTTAATTACCTTAACAGTTAGCAAGACCAGATGGCTAACAGGATGTGTTAGTTGGCAGGAATTTGTGGTAATGCCTAAGTGAGTTCTGAGGGATGAACTAATTTGGCAGCCAAGTAGATTATTGTTTGACTTAAATTGCCAGGAAAAAAAAATCATGAACCAGTAAGCAGAAGGTTGATGTCAGCTGTCCCAATGGAAAATTGTGAATCTTCACTGTTAGGATTCCAGTCTGAAACTCTGGTTCCCAGCACCCATCAAATAAAGTTAAAGAAGCACCTGTACCATCTCATCGATATACACAATAAATACTTCTCCACTGTTTGTCCAATGGGACCTCAACTCATTTAGTAGATAATTGGTCATGGGAAAAGGAACAAAGATATTTCTGAGGGGCTTTGGATAAGGTGTATGAATTGATTCAACCACCAAAATATCATTAATTTATTTGCTTAAAAAATCTTTTCAATATTGCTACCGCGTATCTTAAGAAGTTGTGTTAGTTCTTCTTAAGACACCATTGGCAATTTTTATCTTAGCTGCAAGTGAAGAAAAAAAACAAAAACAAACAAAAACATGTTTCTGGATTGGTCCTAGATTAGACCTTTTCTAATCTACTACTTTTTAAAAAAAATTCTGTTATGTTAGTCCCCATACGGTGGTGCATCATTAGTTTTTGTGCATGGAGCACTGGGTGTTATACACAAACAATGAATCATGGAACACCACATCGAAAACTAATCTACTTCTGATTACCAGAAAATATCTGAATTCTAACAAGTCAGTAAAGTGTTCTTATGTCTTGTACACAGTAAATGTGAAGGTCAAAGTGTTTTGGTTGGGCAGAGACATTATTAGGTCAATGATTCTCAGTGGGGATGGAATAATGTTCTCTAGAACTTTATGGATTTTCATAATTAATAATCTTGAAAATTAAGGAGTGCTCCTGGCATTTAGAGATGAAGAGTCATAGCCCCTTTGTAAAAATGGGAACTTATGGGGGCTAGGTAATAAATTGAATTTTGGTATAAATCTATTTAATTGATTATATTGGGTCTACAGACTCACTCTGTGGTAATTTTCCCTTTCTCTAAGTGCATAATTGTAATGGGTATATGTCGACTCTTGTGGAACTGCATATTACCTTTTTGACCTGTGAGAAATGAGCTGTTAAGAAGTCTCTGAAACTCCTTTCATTCACTCTGAACCCAATCAAGGTAGTAAATCAGAAACTGGAGATCTCATGCCAAGACAGATAACAGGCTGTTGAAATGGAGAAAATGAGGAAGTATTATATTTCAAATCTGAGCTTGATCTTTGAGTGGTTAAAATATGGACAAGATTATGATGAAATGCCACAGAAAATATATTTTCCGTCTTGAAGCCCATCACATGTCAAGGCATTCATTCAGTTTTTGATATTTAAGAAGGATTTTGGAAACTATATCATTTCATTGATTTTAGGAAATAGATGACAGATTGGAAAAAGATACAGTAATATTAGAGCCCAAAGAGTTGGACTATAGGCTTCTGGGAGCATTTTAAGAGTCCCATGTTGAAAAACAATTGGCAGCCCCCAAGTAAATAGTTTTAATGTGTGATTTCTACCACAAAGATTTTGTACTGTAGTGCTACAAATTAAAAAAATATGTAGGGTAGAAATAATATAACTTTAATCACTTTATTAATGAAATCCAATGCTTCTAATAAGTTGATACTACTAATACTATTTGGTTCTTAGTCTACTAAAAGGAGTCTCATATTTTCTACACATATGGTGTACTCAAAGATGTGTATTATACATAGCTATGATGCAATTTTCTGAAATGATGAACACAGTTTTGTTAAGTTCTAATCAGAATTGTATATGGTGTATTTTCAAGTCACATGGTTGCATTACTAGAAAATTCAGTGTATGTTGTAAACATGCAAGGCCACTCTGCATTTATACGTAAAATGGAGGTAAGTTCTAGATTCAAATAATTATGAACAAAAATACCTGTTTATGGTTCAAAAAGCCATGTTGGTCAAACGTTACGTGGGTTTTGGATCAATTATTTTTTGTTGTTTTGTGGAGTTGCCTTGTTCACTCAGGATGTCTACTATCCTTGGCATCCTTCTTAGCCCTTTTAGTAAGTTCCGATAGAAATCCATAATTATTGGGGCACCTTGGTGGCTCAGTCAGTTAAGCATCTGTCTTTGGCCCAGGTCATGATCCCGGGGTCCTGGGTTCAAGTCCCATATCAGGCTCCCTGTTCAGCAGGGAGTCTGCTTCTCCCTCTGCCTGCCACTCCCAGTGCCTGAGCCCACTCTCTCTGTCAAATAAATCAAAAAAATCTTTAAAAAAGAGAAATCCATAATTATGGAGATAACTAATTGTTACACTAAAATTTATCTCCACTGAGAACCAGATACCTCATCAGTTTGTGTTTTTTTTAACCAAAGAACTTTGTTATTTCATTTATTGTACATCAGATCTTAGAGCAATTTACTGACTACTTAGAAGGTTGTATATATTGATAGTATTATTAGATATCATGTTGGTAGATTAATGAAAATTGATGGGTTGGTCCAGAATCATATTTTATTTTTTCCCACAATAAATTGAAGACTAAACTTCCCTAAAACATTTGGAATTATAAAAGAATTATATGAGATATGGGTCACTATTACTAAGTAGGATCTTTTAATTTAGTAAATTAATTCATAATTGAATATCCTTTTCTCTTTCTTATAACCTTTTCACTGATCATGGCTTTTTCATAGCTACTTATGTTAGGCTCAAGATACTAGTTCTCAAAATTCGTGTGAAAAAGAAATCTTTAGAAATATAGTGACTTGAATTCTAGCTTGGGGACCCAAATTTTGCTTTATTAAAAGTATTCTAGGTGACTGTGAAATAATAGTCCTTGATGTTCTTTGGGAAATATGCCCATAGGAGGATAGTCTTCTGAGTCCTTTTTCCTCCCCAGTTTACCTTTAGGCCAGCAATGTCTAAGATTATTACCCATTTTTCCATTTTTTCCTATTTTTTTTATATCTAGTCTTTTTTTTTTATGGGAAAGAGGCAGAGGAAGATGTCAAGGCCTTTTCCATTTCAGGAAGATCAAACTTGTGCCTTCTTTTCTAGACTAGTTTCTGGCACGTAACAGGGACTTTGTAAAATAAATATCTTAGGATTTTTGTTTTTCCTGATTTCTCTTGTCACTTTTAAAAGTCTTCTGTATTGGGAATGGGAAATAAAGTACCTATTTCATCACTGTGCCCTAATCTACGTTAAGTTATTACACAAAAAATACAAAGGAATTATTTGCTGTACAGCCTGCCTTTTTATACTGTATCAATTCACATATCGATTATCAGCTTCATAAACAGCTGGTGAATACAGTCTTCACATATTAATGCTAAATATTGCTTATGTTTTCTACCTCATTTTTGCCCACTTAGTTACAACTACAGATAGACCTAATGGTTTATTTGTGCTGATGAGCCAAGCAGCCTTAATACCTATGAAATAAGATATTTGAGGAACACCTATGCTTGCTTTATTTCAGAAACGTTTTTTCAGTGAGATACCATAAAGCCATAAATCTCAGCATATCAGTTGAGCAAACAGGTTGCTAATTCAGTTTAATCTTGCCCCATGTGAAAACAGATTTAATACTATCTACCTCCAATTCTCCAGGAAGGTGCTCTCCTGGTAAGAAGTCCAACTTAAGTAAAAAATACCCCAGGTGTCAAAAATATGTTCGGGTCCTTTTGGAATATGTCTTCCTGCATTTAAAACTTTTGGATTTTTAGGAACACACTTCCAAATCTGTTAGCTTTGCAATTAGTCTTTCTAAGCCCCATGAAATACTAGATAGTATTTCATTTAGTTACCAATTGTGAAAACTTTCTGAACACAGCTAGGCTGTTTTCTAGTGACTGTTAGTTAGGTTGGAGGTCATGTAATTGGGTTCTGACCAATAAATATTAAGTAATGTCCATTATTCCAGGCCTGGCCCCTAAAAAGCTATGTGCTACACATCCTCTTTGCCCCCATTCAGTAGTACAGTGAAAAGGAGGACGAGGACCAGAAAGATTATGGAGCTCAAGAACATCTCAGTTCCGGAAGACTGCATGAAGCAAGATGTCTTCCCCAACTCCTCCTCTCTATACTGGACTGGGTCTTAAGTTACAATCAGACATTTATTGTGTAGAAGTACTGAGATTTCAGTATTTTTTTTAACAGTAGTTAGCATACCCTTCCATGAGTAATTACTGTTCCTTTGGCACTTGGCTTGGCATCCTTAATTAAAGCACTTTCATTTGAATTACCTTAAATGAAAGGTATTGATTAAGTGTGTCTTCTGGTATTAGTTTAGTGAATTGTCTGTGGGGTGTTTGGGGTCAATTTGTTCTTTTATCCACATTCATCTCTTATAGCCTTTGGATACTTTTCATTTCTTTTATTAGAGCTATTCTCATTGGAGGCTGTCTCTTAGGAGACTAGCATAGTCCTTGATCTCCAGTTTGATTATTACATTGATATAAGACATAGCAGAGTTACATGGTTTTAATTCTACATGGTCAGAATAATTCTAGATGGTGTGTAGGTTATACTAATTGTAAGTAATTGGAACTGGAAACAATTACAGAAAGAAACAGACTTACATGCCAAAGGAAAAAAATGTACTTTAAACTTTCAATTTGTTTTGGTCATTCTATATTTATTATTAAAAATTATCTTAACATATCAGAGGATGAAATAAATAGTCTCCTAGTTTATTCCAATATGACCTTCTGTAAAGAAATAAAGTACAGTAAACTTCAGCATTTTAGTGTAGAACATATATCTGGTGTATGTGTAGATATTTTATCAAAATATGGATGCATTTAAAATCATGTGCATTTTAAGATGAATTACTGCTATATACTGCTGTGCCAGTTTGATTCACTTCTGGCGGCCCCAGTGCAGCACTTGGATTTCTAGGAAAAAAGATAGATGATTGAAAACATTCCAGTGTAATCTGTTTCTCAAATAATTGTCTTTTGGTCTTGCTTTGACATTTGCAGGTACAAATATAATGTCCTCTATTTTTTTGTTTTTACTCTTCTTCATCGGCGTCATTACTGTCGTCATACTTAACGTATATTGAACTCCACCAAGTGCCTATCTCTGGGCCAGGTACTTGTATTGAATTCCTACAATAATTTGTAAAGTAGGTAGTATTATTATCCCCGTTTTACTCTTAAGGGCATGGTAACTTACAAAAATTAGTTTGTTCAAGGTCACAATTTAATTACTGTTAGAGTAGAACTTCCATCTAGGTTTCTCTAACTAAAATAACAGTGTTCTTTACTTACTGTATACCCATCATTTTTAAAAATTTTAAAGAGATTTAATTATTTGTTGTAGAGTGAGAAAGCATGTGTGCACATGCACACAAGAGCTGGGAGGGGGTGCAGAGGGAGAGGATCTCAAGCAGATGCCCTGCCGAGCCTGGAGCCTGGCCTAGGTCTTGATCCCATGACCCTGAGATCATGACCTGAGCTGAAATCAAGAGTTGGTTGCTTAATTCACTGAGCCACCCTGGCACCAACCCCCCCATCATTTCCTTATTAAGGTTAATTGGCAAAAGAGAATCAAGGCACTATTTCTGGATTTGTTGAAAAATATATGAATAGCATTTGTGAGCTATTAAATCACAGTTTTAATATAAAATATTTAGTAATTAAAATTAAGTATTGTTTAGATAACCAAATTATTAATACTGTTTTTCCCTAGGGAAAGAATTATATAATGTAGAGATTGATTTTATTCTTCAGAGACTTGTGCTCTAACTATACTAAGTTTCAGATTAATCACTTTTCAGTTTACATTTTTTTAATGTGAAATACTTTCTAATTTAACAGTAATTTCAATTTTTATTTTATTTTAATCCATTATTTTTAGCTTTTTTCCCCCTTAATTTTAAAGACATTGAATTAGTATTTTTTAAATCTTTTCATTGACTTATTTTGTCAATGTGGATATTTTTTGATGGACTTTAGTTTGTTTTTTTTTAAAGATCTTATTTTATCTAGCTAGCTAGCTAGCTATCTGCCTATCTACCTATTCTATGTATTTGTCAGAGACAGAGAGAGAGAGCACACACAAGCAGGGGAATGGCAGGCAGAGGGAGTAGCAGGCTCCCTGTTGAGCAAGGAGCCTGATGCGGGGCTTGATCCCAGGACCCTGGAATCATGACCTGAGCGAAAGGCAGGCACTTAACTGACTGAGCCACCCAGGCGTCCTTAATGGATTTTTGATTTTAGGGCAGGTTTTGGTTCACAACAATATTGAACAGACGTATAAACATTTCCCGCATACCCCTTACGTAACTCATAGCTTTCTCCATTATCAATACCTTTTACCAGGCTGGTACGTTTTTTATAATTTATGAACATACATTGACATGTCATTAAAACCCAAAGTCCTCAGAGTGCCTGAGTGGCTCAGTCACTTGAGTGTTTGACTCTTGATCTTGGCTCAGGGCATGGTCTCAGGGTCTTGGGATCAAGCCCCGCATTGGTCTCTGCTCAGTTTGGAGTCTGCTTGTCTCCCCGTTTACTCCTCTCCACCTCCCACATACACTTTCTCTCAAATAAAATGACCCAAATCCAAGTTGACATTTGGGATCACTGTTGGTCTTGTACATCCTGTAGGCTTTGGCAAATGTATAAATGACTTGTACCCACCAGTATAGTATCAAACAGAGTAGTTCCAATGCCCTGAAAATTCCCTGTGCCTCTACTGTTCATTCGTCTCCCCTAACTCCTTGCAAGCACTGATCTTTTATCGTTTCCATGGTTTTGCTTTTTACAGAATGTTATGTGGTTAAACTCATACAATATGTAGACTTCTCAGATTGGTTTCTTTCACTTAATAATAGACATGAAAGTTTCCTCCATGTATTTTCATGGCTTAATAGCTCATTTCTTTTTAGCGCTGAATAGTATTTCATTGTCGGGATGTGCCATAGTTTATTTGTCTACTCACCTACTGAAGGACATCATGATTGCTTCCAAATTTTAGCAGATATGAATAAAGTCATGGTAATTATTTATTTTCACTTTTCTCTGTGGACATAAATGTTCACCTTCTTTGGGTCAGTACGAAGGAGAACAAGTGCTGGATCATATGTTGTCAGTATGATTAATTTTGTAAGAAACTATGAGAATGTCTTTGAATGTGGCTGTGCCATTTTGCATTCCCATCAGCAATGACTCAGGGTTCCTGTTGCTCCACATTCCACTACTTATGAGCATCTGGTGTTAGTGTTCTGGATTTTGCCTGCTCAAAATTGTGTGTAGTCGTTACACACAAAAGTAGATACACACAGTGTGTGTATCTTGTTGTTTTACTTTGAGTGTCCCTGATGACATATGACGTACAGCATCTTTTTGTGTGCTTATTTGCTATATCTTACTTGTGTATATTTTTTGGTGTGGGGTCTTTGGCCCATGTTTTATTTTATTTTATTTTTTTAAAGATTTTATTTATTTATTTGACAGAGAGAGATCACAGTAGACAGAGAGGCAGGCAGAGAGAGAGAGAGAGAGAGGGAAGCAGGCTCCCTGCTCAGCAGAGAGCCCGATGCAGGACTCGATCCCAGGAACCTAAGATCATGACCTGAGCCAAAGGCAGCGGCTTAACCCACTGAGCCACCCAGGCGCCCCTCTTTGGCCCATGTTTTAATTAGGTTGTTTGTTTTCTTCTTCTTATTATTTTTTTAAAAGATTTTATTTATTTATTTGACAGAGAGATCACAAGTAGGCAGAAGACAGGCAGAGAGAGAGGGGGAAGCAGGCTCCCTGTCGAGCAGAGGCCCGATCCTAGGACTCGATCCTAGGACCCTGAGATCATGACCTGAGCTGAAGGCAGAGGCTTAACCCACTGAGGCAGCCAGGCACCCCTGTTTTCTTATTATTGAGTTTTAACAGTTCCTCATGTATTTTAGATAAAGTCCTTTGTCAGATACATCTTTTGCAAATATTTTCTTCTAGTCTGAGGCTATATTGTGTTGTGTTGTGTTTCTCACCCAACAACTTTTGATATTCATCTAAGCTGTTGCATCCAGGTAGCTGTAATTGGATCCTTTTCAATGATGTAGAGTGTTTCGTTGCACTCTTATACCACACTTCATTTATTCATTCTCCTATGTCTTATTTGATAATCTTAGTTTTGTTTTTGTTTTACATGAAAACTAATGTGCTTATTATTCTTCACATGTATATCTCCTGGTTCACAACTGTGCACTTTTTGCCAGGCATGTATTTGGTATCCATATTTTCAACTTCAGAGGATTAACTGTTTTGTAAAATTATTACATCAAATTATATCATTTCCGGGGCTGTATAAGTTTTCTTAATGTCCATGCACTTGACAATACTTGGTATTAAAAGATATTTTAGTTTTAAGGATTCTGATATTGCATGTTGTATTTGGATTTTCTTAAGAATTAAAGTTCTTGGGCGCCTGAGTGGCTCAGTGGGTTAAAGCCTCTGCCTTCAGCCAGGTTGTGATCCCAGGGTCCTAGGATCGAGCCCTGCATTGGCTCTCTGCTTGGGAGGGATCCTGCTTCACTTCCTCTCTCTCTGTCTACTTCGGATCTCTGTCAAATGACTAAAATCTTAAAAAAAAAAGAATTAAAGTTCTCGAAGATTTTTGTGTTTAATCTTTAAGAGACCAATTTTTCTCTTTTATGAAATTGTCCTCTTTCAAATGTCTTGTGTTTTTTTTTCCTGGATTCTTAATCATATGTAATAATGTTTTATACATTCTGGATGCATGTCTTTTGTTGGTGATATGTGTGGTAAATACCACTATGTGGTTTGGATTTTCATTGTTTTCTGTCTTTCATGAAGAGACATTCTTAATTTTAATATAATCTGAAACATCAATCTTTTCCATATGGTTAGTGATTTTTTTTGGGGGGGGATTCTGTTTAAAACTTCCTGTCTTCTCCATTATTAGGTAATATCCGATTGTGGCCAAATGGCCCTAGATTATGTGGAAAGGTCTTAATTATTTCTTTACAATAAGATATAAACTATTCAATTCTTTTTTTTTTTTTTGCTTTTTTTTTTTTAATTTTTATTTTTTATAAACAAATTTTTATCCCCAGGGGTACATGTCTGTGAATCGCCAGGTTTACACACTTCACAGCACTAACCATAGCACATACCCTCCCCAATGTCCATTACCCCACCCCCCTTTCCCGACCCCCTGCCCCCCGCAACCCTCAGTTTGTTTTGTGAGATTAAGAGTCACTTATGGTTTGTCTCCCTCCCAATCCCATCTTGTTTCTTTTCTTCTTTTTCTGCCCCCCTAGTCCCCCATGTTGCATCTCCACTTCCTCATATCAGGGATATCATATGATGGTTGTCTTTCTCTGATTGACTTATTTCACTAAGCATGATACCCTCTAGTTCCATCCAC